>NJDD01002741.1:46004-56350 GCA_002245505.1 Calephelis nemesis
TAGTGACGGTAAGCCTCTGCTCGCCTTTTACGAGCGGCATGGCAAGAAGGCAGATTGTCTATTCTGCAAAGGAACCCGGACCAACACGGAACAATTATTTGCAAAGTTAATATTAATTACTTATATGAAGATCGTAATTATTAATATCAATTCTTCAAATTCAAATTATCAGTTTCAATTCCAAACATTATATAATACTTATAATTAATATGTTATATATTTAAATACCAATTTATTTGATTTTTATTTACAAACACTTGGTTATATTTAGTAGCTTTGAATGGCAAGCGACATCGAGTTCGCCGGGTCGGCTATTTTTGTATTATATTCAAATAACATTTTGCAAATTAATAACACTTACTGTAATAAAAAAGGGTGTAAGACTTACAATTTGGCCTTCTCAATATTTCTCGAGAAAACGTCAAAAACCATATCAGATTTCCTAGCAGAATCTGGTACAATTTAGCCTGAACATTAGTTTTCTTCCTATGTCTTGTCGGAATTAGAAACCGTCGTTTAATCTATTTCTGTCTCCAAAACTCTATCTGAGCAGTAGCTAATGATCGCCATATTTAATTTTTTTTTAATTAAAAAAACATAATTAAATTCAAGTTAACTTTTTAAAAGGCAACTAGCTTGTAATCCTCTCCACGTTGTTCGGCCTTCAAGACATATGCGCCAATGGACTAGTGAGTCCATTGGCGCATATGTCTGGTCCTTTATATATAAGTTATAGATACTGCCAGAATACTTGAGCTGTAAAACCATTCTAAAATTTCACAATCACATAAATCGTTTAGCTGATTGACAGACACGAGATAATATGAAATAAAATATATAAAATACTCGTATGCGCACGCATACAAAATGGAAACCTTTACAGGTCATACCTATATCTGCCTACCTCTTTGGGTATATGGATGTGAAAATACTAAACCCTTAGAGGTCAATTAAAGTCTATTTTAGTAAGGATTTTGATGTTAAACATCTATTGGCGAGCCTTAATAGTGAAATCATGAAACCACGTCGTCTTTAAGTAAGTACATAATATTTTGAATCAGTCACCTTCCATTTGTGTATGTTTGTTCGCGATAAACTCAGAAACGACTGAATAAATTTTCAGACGGTTTTTACCAATCTATATGTCGAGTGATTTTAGAGGAAGGCTAAAATTATGATTACTAAAGGTTTTGTGTAAATTGGTAGAAAAAAGACGATAATTATTCAACTTGTCCTAAAAATTTAAGACGATAAGATTTATCGAAAACACTATCTAAACCTTTGCAGTATTATTAATAAACAAGGATTAACGTTAGGAGTAAAATTAAGTTGATATGATAGTATCGTCGGTCGAATCACGAATAGGCGCAACTGTTTTCTTACAACTTTACAGGACAGCAAAATAAAGAAATCACCGATGAGTTTTATGGCCATACAAGATTATTTTATAAGTTTAAACAGAATGTTAAGGTTTACTTTCAGAGTAAATTTAACCCTTAATGTTTAGTTATTAAAATATTTCCACTAGCTTTAGAAGATATAAGATTTTTTTTGTCAAAAGACATCACGTCAAGTCAAATTAAAAATGGGCATTTTGTTGGTTACGCCTTTTCGTGATTCGACCGACGGTATGTATCACATTGTAATAAACACTATAGTATAGTACTACTATTTAAATTGTGCACTTCGGCTTTACACTTCTTCTTCTTCTTACTTTAACTTTTTTTTTAAATTGGCCTGACCTAATCTAAATTTAAGCATTATTTAAGGAATGATTAATTATGTGTAATAACAACTCTATATGATATGTTTATGTTCATGTTTTATGTATATATCTTTAAAATACATTCGGATTTCCGAAGCTTGACGAATATAGCCGAAGCCCATAATTTAAATAGTACTACTGTACTAGGTTGAACATCGGCGTACTTTACTCCTTGTTTATTTTAAAATGGTTGGAGTTGTTACAAAATAACATATCGGGGAATGTTCCTATTTTAAAAATAAAAAAATCTATCGATGGTATACATTTACGATAACTTATAATATTCATTCTTGGTTTTAAATATATTCTTTATGATGTGGTGATTGTGAAGTATGCATACCTACATATGTTTTGTAAGATCTAAGGGCCAAAACAGAATAAGCGCGATGCGACGCTCGCTAAAATTGTCGGTTTGCGTTGCTTCGTTGCGACGTCATAGACAAGTCTCTACCATAGACCACGGTGAGAAACTTATTACCTACTTATTTGTTATTAAAATTATATTAATCGGCAGTGACGCTTCTACCGATTCTAGCGGCGGCTTCGCCGCCACGCGAATTTGTGTTTCGGCCCTTTGGATTATTTTCCCACTTATACTCAATTCCTTCGTCCACCTATGACTAAACAAATACATTTACCGGTATCAAAAAATAAATTTAAAAATAAGTATATAACGTTATTTACAAATAGATATCCTAACACGCTTGTTTCGTAAGCTAGAAAAGTAGGATGTGAGGTAAACAAAATAGGTTTAGATACCTAATAAACTATATTAGGTATCTAAATAATGTACAGATTAACTTTAACTAACCTAAATATAACTATCATTTTTCGCTATAAAAATACTTTGGTTTTGTACCTACTGTTTATTTTAATCTATGCATAAAATGTACTTTATCTCATAAGTTGTATTACAAGAGCTACTGAACCATCTGACTAGCCCGTTTCCTAGAAAGATTCTAATAAAGATTATAATGATATGATGTGTTTGTTGGCAGATGTGGCAAAAGCGGCAGCAGGCGGTGTGCGTGAGGCACGCTTTCAAACACTACGGCTCCAACAAACGGCCCAACACCGTCTTCAGTAATCTCAACATGTCTGTCGCTAAAGGAACTATGTAAGTATATCTGATTCATAAGTATAACGTTTTCGTGTCACTCCTCCGAAACGGCTTTACGGATTTGCACTAAATGTATATGCATGTTCATTAAGTCTAAGAATCGGATACTATCTATTTTTAATACTCCTAAGTGATAAAAATGACTTCTCCAGTTATTTTACGAAAATTCTCGTGTCACGGTGTGCGTGATTGAACTCCTTGTAACGGCTCCACCGATTTTCGTGAAATTTTGTGAGCAGATTAAATAGGTCTGAGAATCGGCCAACATCAATTTTTTATGTCCCTAAGTGACAAGGGTGACCCACCACATTTTTTTTACTAAAATCACATTAAAAAAAGTAACAACAACGTCTGTCGAGTCAGCTAGTCTTATATATAAAAATGAAAGCCTATTTGTCTTGGTCATTGTATCATCTGAATGGACGGACTATTTCTTTTTTTGTTGTGTTAATTTTTCAGAAGAAGGTTCTTGCGAATGAAAAAAATTGTAAGTATTTTTTTTTTCAACACCCATAGTTAAGAAAATAATGTCGTATCAGCTTGTTTGTATACACAGGGGGGTTGTTTAGATGAGTCAGTATTGGCAAGTCATACAAAGATCATCGGCCTTATGCTGACCTAAAAGTAATGTTATTTTAATAACAATGTGTCCACGCGAAAAGGTCACCTTACAGCATTAATAATTTAAAAGCAGTAAAACTGCAAAACACTGATTTTAATGTCATTAATATATCATTTAAGTAATTAAATACATGTATAACTCAAAACCACTATCTCCAAGCCGACCCAACTTTACAAAGCACAAATTCGACGTCATAATGTTATCGCCTCTATAGCCTAACGGTTCTGCCTGCTTAAGGTCCCGGGTTCGGTCGGGCAACAAAAAGAAAATTTGGTTTTCCAATTTTCTATTAAAAAAATGTGATTACTTTCCGTTAGGTGTCCCACTTGCCCGTTTGCCTCCTTTTTTATAAAAAAACTAGCTGTTGCCCGCGTGGTTAATGTTGCCACAGAAACATTTTTTCGGGATAAAACTATCCTATGTGTTTATCCATGTTACCCTCTATGTGTGTACCAAATTTTGTGAAAGTCGTTCTAGCAGTTTTTGCGTGAAAGTGTAACAAACAAAGATACAAACTTTCTCATTTAAAATATTAATAGAATAGGATAGGATACTTTTAGCCCCAAATTTATACGGCACTTCTGAATTATGAAATGATTTATTATATATTATATATATTACATGAAGATGTAATATCGAAACATATGCGTTGCACTAAGATGACGTGGTTATGAAATCGGAATCGATTTTTTGCAGTTTCACTGTGCTTAATTTATTAATATCTTATATGAATGATGAATCAAATAACATTACAGATAACGAATGTCTCCTGAGAAATTACTTTCTGGCTACTTTAAAACGGTGAATGTAAAAAATATTATTTAGACCAAATAACACTTCGAAATAAACTAAAACATAGAGGTGTATAAAAAAGTAGTTTATATTGTTTTTAAAAAAATAGAAAATTCATGGCTTTCTAAAGATGTTTTAAATATAGTCATTTCTTGAAAACCAGATAAAATCCAAACTTCTAACTATTGGGGTTTTAAAATCGGTTTCCTGAAGTTTCTAATTTAGTTATTTTTTCTATATTAGTATTGATTGTTATATGTGTAGTAGAGACAAATCATTAGGATCAGAACACAACATCAATGTGCGTCCGTTTGTCCATTTGACGTCAGTAACACGTATAAGTCCACGTATGCTTACACAAAGAACAATTAGATAGTTCCATGTATTGTTCACAATGACGAAGGTTGTGTCGTGTCCTTATCACAAGCCCCATTCTTTTTTTATGAGTTAGGACGCCTTTGGTTATGATTATTTTTTATTTTATATAATTTATACTACTTTAATAGGAATACTAATTAGGATTTTATAGGATACTCTACTCTTCATGGGACTAAAAGGCAAAAAACAGAATTACCTAGAGGATAGAAATGCTAATATAATAATAAAACATAACCTGTTGTTATTTCAATTACTGTTCATTAAATTTTGTATATATTTTACAAATACTATTTCATGTTTGTAATATGAACATTAATATAAGCTAGCTAATATATATACGAGAAACAAAAGTGGCCTAAGAATGCGACCTTGAGGGACGCCCATGGTTAACAGAAGTGATCTGATACTTTTAATATAAAAGTTCAAATTCTTCTATTTGAATTTTTTTAATCCATTTTGGCATTGCGTTTTGATAAAAGTGTTACGGTTAAGACAATAGATGCCTTTCACAAATCACAAACTTTATTTTTATAAGTATTAAAAGATATGTTTTCCCCTCCATACCTAAAAAGAAGGCAGAGGGACAATCAAAGAACCTACAATAAGTAGAAGGCACTTAGTTCCACCATGTGATAGGTGGCAAACCTTACGATGAATGGGCACTTGTCACATCCCTTAGAACACTTTTATATTATAAAATAAAAAAACACATTTCGAACCATAAAATGTGATATAGTTTGCACGGGTTATTTTAAGATTTCTGCAAATTTCATTCAGTTTGTAGCATCTTGTGGCTGATTATGTATTTCAGTGGCCAACTCAAAATAGAAAATTGTACATGCAATAGCGTTCAAATGACAACACTGACGATAGCAAATATAAAACACGTCAGCTATTTGATGTACACTTTTCCATTTTAAGTTGGTCACTGAGATACATAATCAGCCCCAAGATGGACCTGGACCTCCTCGAAACACAAGTCAAAGCAGTCAGCATATCCGAATCAGCAAAGTAATAATATTTTATGCATCTTTCTTGGCGGATTTCCGCAAAGTTATAATAGGTTTAATAACAATAATTATAATTGCGGAGGTTGTTTTCGTGTCCTTGTGGACTTGGCACAATGCCACTACTCTTCCAAATATGAGAGCTGAGAATCAATAGAATGAGTTATGAGACAGACACTTGGTTAATCATCAAGGTGATTGTCAACTTATTTATTCAAATTTGGTGATCAAAATACCAGTCATGACTAATTTAAATGCAGTAAAACATCAAAACTGACTGGCTAGGTTTGGAAACGGTGCTAGTTAAATAGGATTAGTCATGGTTTGCGGGGAGTTTATTTTGTCGTTTCTTTTCCGGACTTGCTAAGTTTGGAAACGGTATTAATTTGTAGTTGATAGGGTAAAACTTGATCATAATATTTTTTTTTAATTAAAGAAACTATTTTTGATTAAGTCATATAAAAATAAAAATAAATTGTGTGTGTACTTATGTACACGCGTTAGAAGTTATACTTCTTCGGCGTAATAAGATAAAAATCTTTTTAAAATTTTTATCTTTTGCCTTATTTTACATTTGTAGACAAAATGACACTAACCATAGAAAAAGGTAAATTAAAAGTTTACAGTTTATTAAAATACATTAAAAGTTTTATTATAATGCATTATTTAGTTAAATAACGTTTATTTAATCTATATATATATAAAAGAAGTGGTGTTAGTTACACTATTTATAACTCAAGAACGGCTGAACCGATTATGCTGCAAATTGGTGGGGAGGTAGCTTAGAACCGGGAGAAGGACATAGGATACTTTTTATTCTGTTCAATTGTGAGGAAACTGGGAAAAACAACATTTTAATTTTTCCCATACAAACTGAATGGGCGGAACGAAGTTCGCGGGAACAGCTAGTATTTAATAAAAACTAAAATGTTATCTATACCTAACTTCATCATGTCGGTTTTTCGTGACTGTGTGCGCACGCATCGTAAAAATTTACCCTCATCATTTTTTCCTAACGCGCCAAAAGAAGTATAACTTCAAAAATATATATTTGCACACTACAATGTGATAGAATATGTACGAAGTGTAAAAGCTATTCGGTTTTGAATAATGTCGTAATCGCTACATAGCATAACAAAGTCGTTTTCAGCTGTATTCCATATTACATGTATGCTTAGATATTTAAAACTAAGCAATGGAATTTAATGCGGTTTATTTTTAATAGAGAGAGTGATTCAAGAGAAAGATTTATTTATATATTAACAAAAGTTTGTCCACACATGCAAAACTGGGACGGGCTTTAAGTAAACATATAAAAAAAAACAAATGTACTCAAAGAAATCGATGTCAAGCTTTAATATGGCATTTTGTAAATATGTAGTATTTAGAAAGGTCCCATTAACCTATTATTTTTTTCGAAACATATATTTAAAAAAAATTGTTAGTGCCCAAGGCTGTACACACGCGCTAAAGTTAGAAGACTCTTCTATGGCAACCCTTTTAGATAAAGGGATAAGTATTAGCCTATACTAATCTCAATCCCGGACGAACAAAACAAAGCGTATTTACGTAATATACGAGGGTGGAATGAAAAGTACTCCGCCTAACACAGATCCATTCAATTCTCAAAATCAAATTTACCCACAATATTAATTAGTTAAGTTTATAGTAGTTAATTGGTCAAGTTCGAAACGTATGCAATAATTATTAGTTGTGATTTTATAAGTTTTTCAACAAAGCAATCGAACATACTTTTTGGTAATGGATTATATAAAAAGATCGCCTCTGTGGTCTAACGGTTCAGCATTTGGACTTGACAGCATGAGGTCCCGGATTCGATTCCTGGGTCGGGCAACGAAAAGAAAATATAGTTTTTCCAATTTTCTAATAAAAAAATGTTGTTAGGGATTGGATATGTGCCCGGTTGGCGATATGCTTGCCACCTATCACATTGTGGGACTTAGCGTCTTCGGCTCGTCGTGGGTACTCTGGTTGTGCCTCTGCCTACCTCTTCGGGGATATGGGTGTGAAGATAATTCACTTTACTTTCACTTTTTACAAATTACCAAATCTTCTTTATGTGATAGTTATAACATTCTTCTGTATAAAATGTGTTCAGTTCTGTTTAAGCTAAAATTTTCCACGAACCTCAAGGTGACCGGTGTAAGAGAATGTATGAATAATAAGTTAACTTGTTTGTTAGTTGCAACAAGTTAACTTCTTTATGTAAGTAGTTAGAAGTTTGAGACACCCTAAAATTGTACGTTTGTCATTTTACTGCTGATTCTTACATTAATATGAAAATGTAGGGTATTTTATTTAAAAGCATTTTAACGCTTGTATCCCTCAATCCCTTTGTTTTCTAATTACTTTTTAATTTATTTATTGAGTTACTAAATAGTAAAATATGAATTAGTAACTTCCAGGCACTTAAGTATTCTAACTCCACTCTCCTTAACACAGTTTGTAAGTTAAAGCTATATTTTTGTCATTTTGTTACACATTTTGGCCCTATGGATTCATCACTAAGAATGTCCTCCAACTACCTATGAAGCAATTGTTGTGATGTTTAAGTCATATAGGCCTGAATATGAAGATAAGCTGATGAAGATAAAATAAATAGAGGTATAAATAAGTTACCCTGTATTAACCGAAGATATTTAGTCCCACAATATTATAGGTACCCAAATCTGTTGCCAACAGGACACTCATCCAATGCCGGGTAAAGTTATTAGATTAGAAAATTGAAGAAACAACTTTTTGAGTTGCTCGGACCGGGAATCACACCCAAGATCTTGTGTAATCCCAATTATATTAACAAATATTTATTTCCTTTACTTAAAAAACCACGTTGGAATGCAATAATAAATTTATACAAAACAACTTATTTTGAGCAATTACAACAATTGAAAATCGCGTGATTATACAATTACTAAGTTAAAAAATGCAACGTGACTAATTACTAAAAAACGAAAAGTAAACATTACAAAATTAATAAAAATAAAATATATATAAAGTACAGTAAATTAATCAATTAAAAATTATATTATCTTGATGTTAGTCTTTAGAATTTACATTATGTATGCAATAAAGAAATTGTTATTGTTTATTTACAAATACATTATCTCTCAGATTTAACTAAAAATATAAATTTAAAAAAGTAGTCATTTGACTAAACCGTTAGTGGTTAGTAACCTTTATTATTATCAGAAATTATGAGAAAATAAATTATATACAAAATACTTATAATTATATTAAAAATCGGAAAGTAGAGTCAGACTCTACACAAGTGTTAGTAGTCTAGACACTAGGTAGCGTGTATTTTTAACTATCAGAAATCCTGACTTATACATGGGAAAATTTGTATGTATGCTACATCAATTTTGATGAAGAAAACTTTCTTGGAAAAATGTCATTTTTTATTCTGATAAGATGCACGTTGCTCAAAGACATCAAGTTTAAGCCCTGCGTTCTAGTCTGAGACTAGGGTGTTATGGTTTTTACTCAAGTTTATTATTTCCAAACTGGAACATGACAGTGACAAGCACTGGCGTGGGCACGAAACAGGCAGGTGTAGGTAAACCGGTGTAATCCGGTCATCACTATTTTTTTTAATAATAGTTTGACGGATGTAAAGCTCAACATATCTTCACAATACTCGCTTTTGACATTTGGTTTCCAACATTTCAAAAGGTAAATTACCGTGTAAGTAACCTTTGTGGACTAGTATTCCGATTTTGGCGTCGACTACTGAAGATCTCAAATTGAGTCCCCGAATCGGGTAAATCAAAAAATAGTTTTTCCAATTTTCAAATAAATCAATATAGCCCAGAATGGAATGTACCCGGTTGGAGATTAGTTTGACACTGTACGAATAAAGTACCTTCGACTAATCCTAGGTTGTATCTCTGCCTACTATGGATAAGGGTATGCAGATACATTTTTCAACCAGACCAGACCTTTAAGTACTTATGTCATGTATGTATATTTATAGATACAGAGGAATAAGTATAGCGACTATCGTATTTCTCTTCTTTCACGGTCAGTTAAGTTTTCCTGCCTCGGTCGACGTGTGGCCTTACCTATGAATACCGTCAAACTAGGCCCTAAACAACGCCAGCCATTCTCACCCTTCCTCTACATACATAAAGCATCAATCTGCGTGCACGTAATATTTCGTCACGACGTCCTAGATTGCATGTGCAACAAACAAACAGACCGTTACGCTTGTATTACAATAATTACTGAACATGTTCTTATTAAATTTGCATCAGAAATGGATTATCAATATAATTGTAAAATTTATCGAACTAAAACTGAAAATGCAAAAAACTGACTTCAATTATTTCATTACCTTCTTCTTGTCCAAATTACCGCAGACCCTAAATTCGAAAGTCTTCGACCAGCGTGTGTTACCGGTCATGACATATGGACTTGGCCATTAAATGTGGGCCTCTTAAGTAAGCTCAGAGTCGCTCAGCGTGCTATGGAGAGAGCTATGCTCGGTGCTTCTCCTCGAGATATGATCGGCAATTCGGTGATCCGCAAGAGAAAGAGAGTGACCGTCGTAGTTCAGAGAGTCAGCAAGCTGAAGTGGCAATGGTCACGCCTCATTGCTCGCAGAACCGACAACCGCTGGGGAAGAAAGGTTTTTGAGTGGCG
>NJDD01002743.1:0-18037 GCA_002245505.1 Calephelis nemesis
AGTATATTTAAACAAATGATTAACTCTAAATAGCGTTTATGAATAAGAATTTTTTTAAACATTGCTTAAATTGGTGATTAAAAGCTAAGCAACGTTTATGAATAAGCCTGTTAGTATTTTAATATTACGTTGTAGGTATCTTGTACTTGCGCGAGTTTCACTTTATCGAAATGATGTCTCACGTGGCGCCTATTTATGAGAAGCGACAATGTGTGATTGCCGTGCACCTTAACAACTATGTAAGGGCCCTTCCACACTGGTGACAGGGCTTTCTTAATCTGAAGTGATTTTTTAAATATACGTAATCACCGACTTTGTATTGGACATGTCTAGTATGTGAGTCGTAATAATTCTTTGAATTTTTCTTGGATTTTTGAATGAATTCTAGAGCTTTGTCTCGTGTCAATTTCATGCGGTGTTGTAACATCCTAACATATTCTGGGTAGGTGCTGCTTGACGATTCGTTATAGATAGAGTCAGGAATGTATGGTTTATGGCCGAACAACAATTCGAAAGGGGAATAGTGAGTTGTAGAGTGTGTAGTGGAATTATATGCTAGCATGGACGTATAAACATATCGCGGCCAATTTTCCTGGTTTTCATTTACATATGATTTTAAATATTCCTTGAGTGTGGAGTGTAATTTTTCGAGCGCACCCTGCGTTTGTGGATGATAGGGAGACGCCCAAAGCTGCTTAATCTTTAGAAAGTCGCAGGTTCTTTTAAAAAGATCGGCCGTGAAATTAGTGCCTTGATCGGTGAGTATATGTTTAGGTATCCCAAATAAAGAGATAAAATGAACAAGACATTCACTGGACTCTTCTGCAGTGTTACTACGTAACGGATAGGCTATCGAATACTTTGTCAGATCATCTTGCATAGTTAAAATGAATCTGTATTTCGCAGTGCCAGCTTCTGGCAAGGGACCCACTATGTCAATGGCTAGTCTCTCAAAGGGAAATGTTGAAGTTGATGTGATTATCATAGGTGCTCGGTTGATTTTGCGTAGGGCTTTGTTCGTCTGACAGGAAGAACAGTTTTTGACATAGGCTTCTATGTCACTACGCATGTTTTTTCAAAAGTATTTTTCTTTTATTCTGCTGAACATTCTTGTGGACCCTAGATGACCCGCGATAGGTATGTCATGATTTTCTCGGAGGATTTTTGGAATTTCGGTAAGTGTAGGGTATATGACTTTATTGTGATAAATATGGATACTAATGTTAGTACCGTCAAATAAATAATTTAACATGTTATAGATTTTAGCGAAGGAGTGTTTGTCAAACGGATTTCTAAAATCTGATACCCTAATCTCATGAATAGTAGAATAGGACATCATGATTTCGTCGCGAGCATGTTTCAGTGTTTTAAATATATCAGGATACGAGTGATCATCGAAGTGATATACCTTTGTAAATAGGAAAAGGTAAGTTTTATTTTCGAATTCGAGTGGGAGGCAGGTATGTAGCACTCTTTCTAATTTCATGAATTCTACTCGTTCGGGATTTGGACAGTTACTTAAAACTTCTTGAACATAAGGTATAGACTCGTCTAAGTCTATAGAGGTGGGTATTATTATTAATTCTTGTGTTCCTTTTAGTAAATTTTCGTTGTGTTCTACGATATTAGTGTTACTGGACTTAGTATCGAATTTCAGGAATTTGTTATACGTTTCGTCAGGTAAAGGTAAGTTTTCAGATGTAGGTATAGAACCTGGATTAGGATAAGTAGAATCTGGCATAGTTTTAGGAACTGAAGGTGTTACTTCTGGATCGGGTCGACTGGGTAAAGGTAAGATTTCAGGTGTCGGAGTAAGTTCAGGATTTGTAGGAACAGAAACAGGTAAGGTTTCAGGATTTTCTAGACTCGTAGATGGCTGAGGATCTACCACTGTTGATTGTAAGTTTTCGTTAGTGGTAAGGTCTATAGGACTAGGATAGTTTAAATCTAAGAAATCTGGATTTGGACTAAGGAATTCGGGTTGAAATGACGGAGGGGTAACTAGAAGGTCCATTAGGTCTCTATCTAAATCATTGAGAGTTTATTTGTTCGTCGGAGATAGGTAAAACCGGGTTAACGGGATATCTAGAAAGAGCGTCAGCTGCGGAGTTTAACTTGCCTTTTCTATAAACTATTTCGTAGTCGTACTCCTCTAACTTGAGTCGCCACCTTTGCATTTTACTAGATGGATCTTTGTGATTAAAGAGCCACTTCAGTGGTCTATGATCTGTGACTATTCGAAATTTTTGACCATAAAGATAAGGGCGAAAGGTTTTACATCCGAACAAAATGGCTAGAAGTTCCTTTTCGGTAGTGCTGTAATTGGACTCACTTTTATTGAGTGTACGAGAAGCATATGCTATAGGTCGCTCTTTGCCTAGAGGACCTTGAGACAAGACTGCTCCAAGAGCATGGTTTTAGGTATCTTTCGTTAGCAGGAATGGTTTAGTGAAATCAGGGTAGCATAATACAGGAGCTGAAGTAAGTCTAGATTTTAATTCTTCGAATGCCAGTTGCTGTTGGTTTTCCCATAGGAAAGGTTGGTTCTTTTTTAGGAGACTGGTTAACGGTTTAGCAATTTTTGAGAAATCAGGTATAAATCTTCTATAATAGGATACTAGGCCAAGAAAGGACTTAATATCTTTAAGAGTTTGTGGACGAGGAAATTGCGTGACGGCCATGATTTTGTCTGGGTTAGGTTTAACTCCATCTTCTGATATAGTATGCCCAAGATATGCGACTTCACGTCGAAGAAACTCACATTTTTCAGCTTGGAGTTTGAGGTTGAAATCACGCATTCTTTGAAAAATTGACTTTAGATTAGAAATATGTGTGTAAGATCGTGAGAATAGCAGACTACATCGTCAAGATACACAAAACAGCGGATGCCTTGGAGGCCGGAAAGGGCAGAGTTCATAAGCCTCTGGAAAGTGGATGGTGCATTTTTGAGACCAAATGGCATTCGGAGGAAATGGTAATGACCTTCTGGGACAGTGAAAGCTGTTTTTTCTTTATCGGCGTCGTTAAGCTGAATTTGGTGGAAGCCGGACGCTAGATCAAGCGTTGAAAAGAATTTGCTACTTTCGAGTTGGTCGAGGATTTCAGTGATCTGAGGGATCGGATAAGTATCGCCGATCGTAATGTCGTTGAGCTTTCGATAATCGATTACTACCCTCCATTTCTGCGTGTTGGATGCATCGAGTTTTTTAGGTACTACCCAAATGGGTGAGGACCATGGCGAATTTGATGGCTCAATGATATTTTGTTCAAGCATCTTATTGATTTGATTACGGACTTCTGTTTTATGGATATCTGGAAAACGGTAAGTTTTAGTATGAATTGGAATGTCGGATGTTGTTTTAATATCATGTTTTAAAGCGTTAGTGAAGCTGAGGTTTTCGCCTGAAAGATAGAAAATATCAGAGTAGTCAGAACAAAGTTGTACGAGAGCTTCTTTTTCTTCCAAATTAAGGTGAGAAGTGCGAAGCTGTTTTAGGACCTCTTCCTTTCTTTTTATATTAACATTTGAATTAGTTTAATTTATGTTATATACAGGAACAGGATTACATTCATCAAATTCTGAAGGATCGACAGGGGTAAGTTTTAGTTTAAGGTTTGATTTTAGGTTCAAAGGTTCTTCGGAAATGTTGAGCACTGATATATTTATTCTGTTATTCTTTTTTACACGAACAAGTGAATCTGCGATCAGTTACTTATAAGAAGGATTTTGATCAATTATTAAACCTTCTTTTATTTCAGGGTTCGAAACGGAGCATTCGATAATTATTTCCGATCTAGGGGGAATTATGTATGCCGGTTCGTTAAAATATAATTTAAGAGATGTTTTCCCGATATGTAGAAATTTTTTATTATAGTCTATGTTACAGCTATGAGCAGTGAGGAAATCGGAGCCTATGATACCATCGTAAGGTAGGTGAATTTTATCGATTACGTGAAATTTGTGTGATATAGAAGATTTAGTAAGTCGTAATATCAGCGGGAAATGACCTCTTGTTTGAATTGATTCTACTGTCGAATCGATGCCTTTTAGTTGAATAGTTTCCTTTGTAAGTTTTGGTTGTTTTTGAATACATGAATATTTTAATAGACTTACAGAGGATCCAGAGTCTACTAGTAATGAGAGTGGCATTTCTGAGACAGGAGATTCGACAAGGATGTGAGATAATAACATTTTGGCTGGGTCGTTTGTGATTTCGAATATATCAGATTTCAACAGTTCGCCTGAAGGAGTAGTAGGGTTTGGTATGGTTTGATGAGTTGATTTTGTATTTTCTTGAACGCATTTTTGCGCGGATATAGTGGATGCTAGCAGTCGCTGCTGCGTTGATACAGTGGATTTTCGTAAGCGTTGCGGCATGGAAACGGTGGATTTTGGCAGGCTTCTCTGCGTGGATACAGTGGGTTTTGGCAGTCTTTGCTGCACGGATACAGTGGATTTTGGCAGATTGTGCTGCATGGAAACAGTGGATTTTGGCAGGTTTTGCTGCACGGATACAGAGGATTTTGGCAGACTGTGCTGCACGGATTCAGTGGATTTTGGTCGTATTAGGATTTTAGCATAAGTAGTGTCGATTTTCGATTTAGGTCCTGCACGACACTGGGACGAGACGGCTACTCGTTTTTTGATTCGTAAGGATTAGTATAGTCAACTGTGTCATAACCTTCTTCCGTTTGGAGAGGTTCGGCATAGTGTTGGTCTTGCGCTTCGGTAGCATAATGGACGCGATGTGGATTTCTTGAATGATTTATGTCGAAATAGTGTTTAGGACGATTGCTATTATTATATTCTCGTTTACGGCATTGATCAATAGTATGCCCAGGGAATTTGCAATATCTACAGAACAATGGTTGATTATTATGTGAGCGATTATGATTAAAGTTGTTGAAATTACTAGGCCTAACATTTGGGTTTTGTATGCGAGTAAGTGGCTTTTCGAATCTTGGTGTAGAAGTGGTTTGTCTCAATAAGAATTGCTGAATTTTCTCTTCAGAAATATAATGGTTTTAGGTGATTTACAACGGACTAAGTTTGAAATTCGCGGTATTAAACCCATTTGAAAATGATGTAGGGCTAATTCCTCCATTGCTGCAGTGCGTCCTATCATCTCTCTGCTTTTGTGTCCATGAGAAATAGATATTTCTGTTAAAAGTTGCCCTAGACAGGTCTCAATCCTTAGTGCGTATTGACTAACAGGTTCGCTTATTTGTTGTTTACATTCTTGCAAGTCCGTAAGTAAGTGCGCATAATGTTTACGTTCACTGAATTGAGTTTTAAGGAACTCCTTTAATTGCGGAAAGGAAACATTTTAAAATATTTGACTTAGGGCCACTTGCACGTTCCGGGGTTACGTTTACTTTCGGGTTAAACTGTCAAATATATATTGAACTAGTCCCATGTTAGAAGCTAACTTTCAGTTAAATATTTAACCCAGGAACGTGCAAGTGGGCCTAATATGACAAAACACAATTACAATAATACAAAATACAATCAGATTATAAATCGTTTAAACGTAGTTTAGAACTTACTTCGCCTTAAGTACAGAAAATTTGTTTACACTAAAAATATTGGCAAAAGATTTAAATCGCAAAGACAAAAGAAAATCCAAAACATGCAACTTACAGGAATGCAAATAATGTCACAGGGCTTAGCATCATGAAGATCCAGGTAAGAGTAGTCCAAGACATATGTTTAATTTTCCTCGAAAAATCGCTTTGTAAAAATTGGAGTCTGCAATGGGCCTTATTACGAAGTCGTCGACGTTGGTGATTTTGATAGGTTTTAAAAGTTTATTTTCTATGTATGTCCATTTAATTTAATTCAGATTCACTGTCGATAGATTAGTTCCACACTTTGCACACTTTTCACAATAATCCAAGTTTCACACAAAAGTTTTTTTTTTTTTGGAATTTATGACACTCGCGTTGACTGGGATTCGGAAATGTACCGAGGATTTCTTTTTCAAAATCCCTTAAGCTGCCACCATTAATGTTATGAGTCTCCTCCGGATTTGGTTTTTATAAAAAAGGAAAATTAATTTGTTTGAGAGCAGCCGTCGTCTATGGAAGTTGGAAGGAGACTGAGGACTGGGAGTTCTTAGCGAATGTAGGAGGAATGTGAGGAATATATAATCAGCAATAAAAAGGACGGGATATGCACCTTAGCATACATGGCTAGGATATAACAGAGCGCACTAGTTAGACCGCCTTGTTGGTAGAGGGGTTAGCATACACGCCTAACCCTACCGACCAACCGCGAGGCTCGGGTTCGAGTCCCGGCGGGGGTAGAAATTTGTGTGATGAACATTTAAATGTCTACATTTCTAGGTCCGGGTGTTTATTAAATTTGTTATGTTACGTATTTGATTATTTCTATATGTCGCCTATTAGTGTCATTGTGTAACACCCATAACACAGACATATATAACTTGTTTACTTTGGGGTTATTATTATTTTTATTATGAGTTTGAAAGCAGATCATTTCTCATTCAGCGCACGGTACAGGTACATACTACATAAAACCTTATTTACCTAATAGCTACCTAAGAGAGCTACCTTATAACGCTAGACCACAGAGGCGATGACATACTAAAAAAATGACAATTGATTTGGTTTCCTTAGTCAATCAGAAATAATAAAATCTGATGAATTGATCAAAAATGAAAAATATAGCTTAAAATTAAAAATAATTATTGCCATTTGCCCGACACTTTCCGTGGGCCGCTACTTTGGGAGACGAATATGGTTGGGGATAGAGGCTTCTACCTCTCACTGCTGTGATATATTTATTTATCAATTTATTGCACACAAAAGCGAAAATACACAAAATACACGAGAAGTTAAAAATGCACAAAAGACGAGCTTATCTCTAACTAAAGAAATTTCTTCCAGCCAACCCAAAAAAAATGAAGCTGTGAAAATAAATTGGAAGGAATCGTGTACAAAAAACAATTAACTATAGATATACTTGGAACAAATAAATAAAGTAAAAAATAAAACAGGTACAATTATAATTATTAAAATATGTTAGTAGGATAATATACGAGTATGTTACGAGTATTATGTCAACGATAAGTAGTTCTTTCAATCTTTTCTTAAAAGTAGGTAAAGAAGGGATGATTTGCTGTAATTTGTTACAGTTCATAATTAAGTTAAAATTAGATTGTAATTTGAATTCTTGTCTAGTTTACGATGTTACTTTTAGTATCTAAAAAAGACAAGCGCACTGTATTTTTTCGCCAGATCTTCTCAGTGTAGGGCCACTATCAAGAGCGTCGCCAGCCGATGGCCTAGATAGGGGCAAGTTGATTCGGAGATTGAGAAAAATATACATTGCAAGTTCAATCGGGAGCCTTGTGCCCTCGAATTTTTGACTTGCCTTGCATTTCGCTCTAAATAGTAGCAAACTAGTAGAAAAAGTACTAGAATAATCGATCGAGTCAAGTTAACAGATATAAGACTGTTTGCTTTATCATTTTTTATCTCTTTCTCTCATTTTTTTATATCTTAGGGAGCTACGATGATGTCATTCGTGAATATCTTGATAAGAGTTATATATCACGTCCCCGCATTCGAAAGACCACGATGGTCTAGGTTACCTTATTCCGTACCGTGGTGTGATTAGAAACCGTAAATGACGTATCGTACAGGGACCAAAA
Organism: Calephelis nemesis; assembly: GCA_002245505.1. NCBI lineage: Eukaryota > Metazoa > Arthropoda > Insecta > Lepidoptera > Riodinidae > Calephelis > Calephelis nemesis. The sequence continues at coordinate 7,677 of NJDD01002743.1, forward strand.
TCTTTATGTCAATTAGTTAACTAATTTACTCAATTTCATAAATTCACTCTTGGGTAATAATCGTCAAATGTATTTGTGTATTGGTGTAAACGAAAATTACCGTAAAGTTCAACAAATACTATATCGATTCCATGCATATTTGTTTTGAACTTATATCCCCTTCCCAACTGGCTAAGGAAGTGGCGCCTGTCGGTAAATGTCAATAAGACACAAGCCCTAGTCCCAAAGAAGCGACATAAATTCCTACCGCAACTGCATCTAGGGAGTCAACCTATTGCGTGGTTCCCAAGTATCACTTACCTAGGGGTCACAATTGACAACCGGCTCACGATAAGACCTCATATGACCAGCGTACTCCAGAAGCCGCGCGCTACGATGTCCCTATTGCGTCCTATATTCTCTTTCCGTCAACCTTTGAAAACCAAGTTGGTTGTCTACAACACAGGTCAGGTCAAAACTGACGTACGCAGTCCAACGTGGTACAATTTTTAATAGATTGTACCACAGAAAAATCTCCAACAATTTCAAATCCTCTGTGTCCCCAAAATCGCTTCCGCGGCCCGTTTTGTCAGAAACAGCGTTATTAACAGTGATCTGAAGATGGAAAGCTTATATGATTTAATCCGAACGCTAACCACTAATCTTAATGAGCGCGCTGACAACATTAGGAACATCGCACCTTGGCACGCTAATTCGAACGCTAAGCCATTCCCGGGTGACTTCATGAACATAAAAACCTAAATAGTCCAAAGATGAAGACATAGACGATGGACTCCGTGTCCAAGCCGCCACTTACGTTCACTGAACCGCTCCTGCTGGACCTCTCGAACGGTTCTCACCTGGTAGGGTGGATTGAAAGCAGTGGCGTGAAGCCTCGGGTTTTTTGATCTACTCCACCGGAATTACTAAGAAAGAAGACATCTATCGTATAGAACGTATCCCACCTAATAACCTGGTCGTTTTCACGACCAATGGAAGACACCAAGGACAAAGGGCAAACGCTCCGCAGCCTTTACATGTTCCCTTTTGGGGGGACAAGATACAGCTCACAAAGATAGCACTTATTTGGACGGGCCGGGACGGGGCGGCTCGCAGTGCAACTCTTGGCGCCACTTTCCATATTTGACGATTGTAACATCAGGTCGCCTTTCTGTTTTTTTTGCTCTACTCTTTGGCACTGAGTAACAATACAATACGCAGTATGGCCGATGCGATACAGCCCAATCCGCCTCAGTGTCTGAGTGTGCAGTGGGCGTTATCCTTAATTCGAACTCATTTAGTGAGTTTTAGCGGCAACGAGGAAACACACAATACCTTCGACCGTTCTCGCCAACCTCTTTGTTTTTTAAAAAGATTTCTCCCGTTCTAGGACATTATAAGACCACTAAGCCATAGCGCTACTTTTTTCTTATTAATGAATTCTTTATCTTGTTTTTGAAGTGAAACTTCTTTAGAATCGTTGTGATTTCAAACCGGACATAAAAGAAAAACGACAGGTAAGAGACACAGATACAAAAATGTGTAGGATTATATAAATTCAACTCATTGTTTTGTTGATTTACTTTATTTAGAGATGTAATATTTGTTTGTTTGTTGCTAGATAGAGAGAGATAAACACTGATCGAGATTGATATACATTGATAGAGATCGATCGAGGTTGATAGAGATTGATCGAAATTGATATACATTGATAGAGATTGTTCGAAATTAATCGAGAGAAGAGAGAGAGAGAGAGAGAGTTTCACTTCTATCGTGTGTGAATCGCACGCACTCATTATGTTATTTCCAATTCCTTCCTTCAGCTTTTTTTATTATATAGGCAAAGTTCAATAATTATAAAAAAAACTACGGCATCTTTTTTTGAAGTGAAAACTTCTATAGCAGCGTTGCGCACTTTTTTTGGAATTGGTAAAAACTTCTAAACTGGCGTCAGATAGTAAGACGGCGCACTGCGCATGCGCAAATAAGACGACGAAGGTCGCTTACGCAAGATCTAAAATAAAACCTAGATTCATTGCCGTTTTTGTATTGCTTATATATTTCCGAAGAGTATAGGGTTCGCAATATTTAAGTACCTACGGGGTGAGTGTAAAACAATCGTGAAAATAAGGTTGTGGTAGATGTAATAGATATTAGTTTAGTAAAACATATGTATCATAGTTTCTAAGTTAATAGAAATTACAGTAGGTACCTACAACATTGTGAAGAAGTTTGGCTGTTTTCGAAAAAGTTGTAAGTTTAACAAAGGAAATATTGTTAGAATGAAAATCGATATACACATTTATTATATTGAATTGAATTATGTATAAGTTTGAAAAATTAAATATTTCATCATATTTTATCTCGTATGTAATACTATTTTAACTGGCTGAGGTAAATTATAAAGGAGCTGTACTAGTAGGTAGCGTACTGAAGTTTCATGATTTAGCACCGAGTACTAATAGTACTGATAAGGTGTACTAGTACATTTGACGGATTGTACAATTACAGTGCGAACCCAAAAATGTCCAATTGAGCACAAGACTATTGTATTTCAAAATTATTTCCTAAGCATTCCAAATTATCAAAAATGCCCTGCGTTAATATTCAAGTTTTCACTTCTGCTGACACTCCCGGAGTGCAACCCGTCGTTTTTTGTTCTACAGTGCCACAACACAATCTTTTTCTGCAAAAATGAGTTTATAAAGGCCGTTGCATTATTGCATCTTCCGTATTAATAAATTATTTTTCTTTTATTTTATTTCTTTAAATTAATTTTCTTGTAGTTTTTTATTTTATAGGTGAAGTTCAATATTTACGAAAAAATTAGGACATCTTCTTTCTCTACGACGCATAAAAAGGCCGTTATTGCCATTTCAGTCAAACAATATCGCAGTATTGGCGCTGCCGTGAAAGAAGATGTATGTAGATTTTTCGTTATTATCGAAAAAAGGCTATCGCTTTACTCAAGTCCCTGACGTGACTTTCCATAACGACTTATGGCTGTTAATTAAATAACTGAAGAAGTGGATTATAAATAAATAACAATAATAGAAATTTATTAATACGAAGGATATTGCAGTATGGCCTAATGGTCTCAGGTCTCAGAAATTACTAAAAACAAATTATTAAAAACAGAATGCAGTTTTGGCGCCAGAAGATGGTCGCAGTTTTTACGCAGGTACTTAATAAATTTCGTGTTAATTATGGTTAAACGTAGTTAATTTTGGTAGGAATTTAATTCAATTTTGTTCAGTTAAATCGCACAGGTCAAATAATTATGAAGAAATTAGTGTATCGTGTATTTCCTGGTTGCCGCAAAATCTCACTAAGTGAGCTTGTAAGGCGGCCACCGCCTTACTCAATACTTCGACATGACCTTGTGTACAAGGACTTTTAACTGTAAAAAGAATTTTGTAAATACGGAAGACGTGGCAGCATGGCCTGAAGGTCTTAGCCGGTCCCAGAAATGGGCAAATTGGCTTAAAAAATGAAAAAAGAGGTTTTGGATGGAACGGTCGAAGGGGGAAGGCACGCTTTTCGAGGGTTCCATCCAATTCCCTAATATAATAACAAAGTAAAAAAAAGGTAAATGTAAAATAGTAAGAATAAATAGAGATTTAATTTTTTCATCGCGACAGAAGAGGTTGAGGCCTGGACAAAAACGAAATCAGCAAAAGAAGCGGAATACTTTAGTTTTGATATAAGTATACACAATATAAAACTAGTTTATGAGATAAATGAAAAACAAAACATTAGGTTAGCTAGGTGGTAGAGTTTTGCAGAGACTCGCCTGGATTGGTACCACTGCCTTACCTATTCCTGCCGCCTCCAACGTTTTCCGTTGACGTGTTCCGGTTCGGAGCGTAAGATAGCCGGTACATTTATTTTCGCTTAAGGCCTAACATCCCGGCCTCAGGTTGGCAATGCACCGTTGTCACCATTGGTGGCACTAGGTGGTGTGAATTTCTTACCATCAGGATATCCGTCTGCTTGTTTGCCTTCCATTATCATTAAAAAATTATACATCGTAATGGAAGTTTTGGCGCCATCGTGAAAGACAATTTCAGCATTCAGCATTTCAATATTATAATTTATTTTGTTTGTGAATAATCGGAAATTCCAGGATATGACATATAATAATCAAAAATAGCGGAGAAACATAGTTCGAAAAGTTACAAAGGAACTAATTTAAAGGAATTACAAACTAAAGACGTACTTAATTATCTACTTAAATAACTTCTGAACTTAGCAAAGGAATTGGATATTTAAAAAAAGAGAAACGAAATAGTAAGAAACTTAAGAAATGAATTGGAAAAAATAACAAGAAAAAGAATTTATTAATACGGAAGACGTGGCAGCATGGCCAAAAAGTGTTAGTTGGTCCCAGACAGCAACAAATAACTTAAAAAAGAGAAGTTTTGCCGCCATCGTGAATGAAGATGGTCGTAATTTTTTTACAATTATTGAATTTAGTGTAAATTATGAGTAAAAGAAGTTAATTTAGGTGGGAATTGAATTAATCATGAAGAAATTAGTGTATCGTGAATTCCAAATCTTCCAAAGTGAGCTTGTGTAAAGTGACCACCGCTTTACTCAAGACCCTGACGTGACTTTGTAAATAGTGACTAATGACTGTGTAAGAATTAATACAGAAGACGTGGCAGCATGGCCTAAAGGTCTTATACCGGCCTCAGAAAGGGGCAAATTAACTTACAGAAAAGTTTTTTGGCGTCATCGTGAATGAAGGTGGTCGTATTTTTTCATAATTATTGAAACTTTTCTACACAAAAAACTTTTCTTGAGTACATTGAGTGAAATTAGTTAATATAGGTGGGAATTAGTTTTGTTTTGTTCAGTGAACGTGCACAAATAAAATAATTATGAAGAAGTTAGTGTATCGTTAATTTCGTCGCTGCCGCCAAATCTCCCAAAGTGACCTTGTGTAAAGTTAGTTAGTAAAAAAGGGGAGTTCTGGGGGGTTACCATAAGCTCTTAAAACAGTACTATTTTAACAATACTAATTGTCAGTCGAGAAAGACAACCTTATGACGTAAACCATAAAGTTGCTTATAAAGGCAGACATTTAGCAAGATGGAAATAATACTGCTTTAAGCGTTCATGGTAGACCCCTTGGCGCCATCGTGAATGAAGATGGTCGTATTTTTTCATAATTATTGAATTTCGTGTTTACATTGAGTGAAATTAGTTAATTTAGGTGGGAATTAGTCTAGTTTTGTTCAGCGAACGTGCACAAGTGAAATAATCATGAAGAAATTAGTGTATCGTGAATTTCCTCGTTGCCGCCAAATCTCATAGATGAGCTTGAGTAACGAAACCACCGCTTTACTCAAGACCCTGACATGACTTTGACCTATGACTTACGACTTATGACCTAAAATGACTTATGACTACTAAAAACAATTTATTTATATACGGAAGACATGGCAGCATGGCCGAAAGGTCTTAGCCGGCCCCAGAAAGGGGCAAAATAACCTAGAAAAAAATAAAAAAAAGGGTTTTGGCGCCATCGTGAATGAAGATGGTCGTATTTTTTCATAATTATTGATTTTCGTGCTTATATTAAGTGAAATTAGTTAATTTAGGTGGGAATTAGTTTAGTTTTGTTCAGTGAAAGTGCACAAATGAAATAATCATGAAGAAATTAGTGTATCGTGAATTTCCTCGCTGCCGCCAAATCTCCCAAAGTGAGCTTTTATAAAGTGACCGCCGCTATACTCAAGAGCCTGACGTGACTTTGTAAATAGTGACTAATGACTGTATAAGAATAATTAACGGAAGACATGTGACTAATAATGAAATAATTAATACGAAAGACGTGGCAGCATGGCCTAAAGGTCTTAGCCGGCCCTAGAAAGGTACAAATTAACTTAAAAAAAATGAGTTTTGGCGCCATCGTGAATTAAGATGGTCGTAATTTTTTCACAATTATTGAATTTAGTGTAAATTGTGAGTAAACTTAGTTAATTTAGGTGGGAATTAGTTTGAAGTGACCTTGTGTAAAGTTACCACCGCTTTATTCAAGAGCCTGACGTGACTTTGTAAATAGTGATGACTGTGTAAGACAGTGATAATGACTGTATAAGAATAATTAATACGGAAGACATGTGACTAATGAAGAAATAATTAATACGAAAGACGTGGCAGAATGGCCTAAAGGTCTTAGCCGGCCCCAGAAAGGTACAAATTAACTTAAAAAAAATAAAAAAAAGATTGACACTGAAGTGACGTCCAAATCTGACTGACATTTGTTTATTGCTGAAAATTGGTTGATAGTGATACACAAACCTTTTATTTACAAAATACAAAAAAAAATTTCGCACAAATTTTCTTATTTAAGGAAATACTCAAATTATATTAGAAAAATCGTAATCAATGCTATTAGTAGTTTGAAAAGGCATGATAAAGTTCTGGAAAAGCGCTGGTAAATATGAAGGAAATAAATTCACAATAATGTTGACGTAGCCGTTGTGTAGATCTCTATAGGAAATACGGTTTAATATTTTTATTTTTCAGCAAAAGGTAAATCTGGTTGTCCAGTGCGACCTCCCGAACTAAATGCGTCTGTAAATTTTGAAAATAAATTATTAGAAAATGTTTTGGATTTAGAAAAGGATGGTAAGATTTTACAACTTTGTACATACGTAAATGTGTGTATTATATTTTTTAAACATTTAACTATTCACTTCTAGAGAACATCGATTACTTCGATAAAAAATCGCTACTATCGCCAAATCTTCAGGACATACTTAGTAGAAAAAAGTGTATTACACATTTCATATCATACATGGAAAATATTGGAAAAGATTACATCATTAAATGTTGGTTAGAGTTGGAAAAATTCCAGTTAGAAGCAAATAAATCTATCAATTGTAAAAAAGTAAATTTTGTTAGAAGTTTGGAAGATATAAACAACACAGAAAACGAATTTTGTGATGTATCAAAACCAGAAAGTTTTAAAAACAGTTGCAGCAACTTAACTAGCAGTAAAACTTACCATGCCGATACCAATGGTGATACAAATTGGAATTCTGATGCTGATTTTAACCAAAGTGAAGATTTAACTAACAAAGCTATTTATTTATTCAAAAAATATGTGGCTCTGGAAGCACCAATCAAACTAGAACTTACAGACATAGAAAGGAAAATAGTTATATCTAATATATGTCAACCAGAAGGCAAGATTATGTTAGACTGTTTCAAACCAGTTCAAGATGCTTTATTTAACCAAATGGACATTAATTATTTTGAAAATTTTGTAAACAGCTCATATTATATTAAGTCACAAATAGATGTTCTTACTAGTGGTTCTATTACCTTGAAAGATATTTTATATAATGAAACCATACTATTTTATTTTACTGAATATTTAGAGCAGGAAACTTGTAGTATTTTATTAGAGTTTATTATGGCCGTTACCCATTTTAAAGATAATCTTATGACCTACAAAAATGCAACTCCAGAACAGTCTCAGAGTGATGCAATTGTGCTATATGATAAGTATTTCTCTCTCCAAGCTACTAGTCCTATTGGATTCCCCACCGAAGTTCGTTTAAAAGTAGAAAGTGATATTTGTAATGAAAAAGGTCCTTTGGTGACATGTTTTGATATACCTTATAAAATCATATTTAAAACATTGAGCGGGTATGTAAAGTTGTTTTTAGAATCTGAAATTTATTACACTTATCTCTCAGAAATGATAAAGTCAGTTGACCAATTATGGACAACAAATTTCAAATCTAACTCTGACTGTAGTAGTGAATTTAGTGTTAGCACACAAAATACTCTACTAGCGATGGGTGACCCTCTTTACAAAAAGAAACGTAACCATTCTGTACCTGACATGACAATTGATTCTAATCAGCTATATAATGCGGATGCATTATGGCAACGAAAAAAACATGACGGTTTAAGCTTAGGTAGAATAAATAGTTTAGGAAGGTTCGAGTCTAAGTTTGAACCTGATCCTGACAAAAATAATAAATCTGTATTAAAACGAATGGTTAGCAAACTCGTGCCAATGACCACATCAAATGTCAAAGAGGAGTTGGCGTGGCAAATAGCTCACATGATTGTTAAAGATATTACAGATTTAACTATGTCTGCTCAGGAAAATGACAATGACCATGTACTATAGTTGTGATATTATTATGTTTATTAATGATTTTGTATATAATCTATAAAATGTTTAAGAATTAACAATAAATATAAACATTCAAAGTCGTATTTCTTTACTGTTCAATTTAACAGTTTTATTACTACTAGTGGCTGCTAATTGGACAAAATTCTATCATAATAAATTTTAATATCTTGTTGATAAGAACGCCATCTTCATTTCTCAAGACCAACTACTTTGGTTCCAAACTTTTCAATAGATTTGAGTAGATTTGACAAAAAACACCCATTGACTGCCTCGTTGGTCGAGTGGCTACCGTACACGCCTAACTACACCAACTAACCGCGAGGCTCTGGTTCGATTCCCGACGGGGGCAGACATCTGTGTGATGAACATTTAGATGTCTGCATTTCCGGGTCTGGTGTTTATTAAATTTATTCTAGTATCTATTTAAGTATTTCTATGTATTAGTATCATTGACTAACACCCATAACACAAGCATATAATTTTCTTACTTTGGGGTTAGATTCAATTTGTGTAACTTGTCCAGGGATATTTATTTATGTACAAAGTACTGATCACCTACTCCCGTAGTCCTATTACCCGTAGCAATGAAGCACTTTACCACGGTAAATAGTCTATGTTTATTAGATAAATAAGATTTTTTCGAATCGGTCCAGAAGTTTCGGAGCCTATTCAATACAAGCAAACAAATCTTTTCTCTTTGTTATTAGTATAGATTATATTATAAATTCTATTACCCGAACGAACGAACGATTCACGCGGTGTCGCGGTTGTAGCACCCCGAATTTGGGCCTGATCATTATCGAGTGTAGATATACGTAGGTATTTTGCTTAGAATTATTTTTTTATTTCGTAACATCTGTTTTCTTCAGTCTTATATATGGATTAATATGAAGGTATGGATAACATGGTTCGAATGTATTCACTTTTAAAATGTTTTAAAGTAGGTATATTGCCGTAACTATAATAGTCAGATGTATGGTGTCGCGAACTTTTGTGCAGATAATAATAAGTTATTCAACAATGCCCTGTTATTACCAGTTGCCGCAACGCATGTGCTAAAAAGCATTTTATAGCTATAAATTATAATGTCTTTTTTCGCCTTGTGTTACATTATTGAAATTTTAGTAGGGATCCCCTATTTTTTTCTAGTTACAAATATATCCCATGTTCATCGGGAATACCTAATGTCGACTTCCTATGGTGAAAGAATTGTTCAAGTCGGTCGAGTAGTTTTGGAGCCTATTCAATAGAAACAACCAAATGATCAATCAAATCCTCTTTATTATTAGTAGATATACCTACCTACCTAGATAAAAATAATCTAAGCAATGATTGGTTGGTTCGGTACCGTTTTTAATCCTAAATAAAATTTTACTAGGTAGGTATTACAGTATTTTGCAATTCGATAAGTGAGCGAATGTCTCTCAAGTACCTAGGTATTCTATTCAAAGGTAGGTATTCTAAAGTTTTGCTGTTTGCGAGTTTGTTTTGCAGTATCTTCTCCTGTCTGGCTAGGTTTGGGAACGGTGGTAGTTCACGAAGACAGAGTTAAATTTAATTAAGTATAGTTTTAAAATGTTTGGAAATAAGTAATTAAACTGGTTATAAATATAAATAGTTTGCTTAAAAGTTAAAGTATACCTTTGTATTTTTTTTATAAAATACATCAAAATTTTTGCATAGGTATCAAAATATGGTACGATATTTTGAAATAGGTAGGTATCTACTTAAATATTTTTGCAACATCTCATTGAGACACATATTCCCCAAACAAATTTCACTTTCATTCTATAAGAACATAATATGTACTTATAGCTTTGGAGAATCAATACGATTATGTAAAATTTTGTAAAAAAACATGCAATATGCAAAATCTCTTTAGCTTTGCAATGACTGCATTTTAAAAAGAGTTAATAGTTCTTTAGAAGATGTAAGAGTTTTACCTACACCCATTTTTATTATGACAGCCAATTAGAATGTGTTCCACAACTAGGTAGGTAGGTACTGTAACACGGCGACGTGTTATTTAATTATTAAAAGAATATTTTTAAATATATTATTTTATTTTCCTTTACATCTTTTTCAATACGTTCTCCGTTCTCAATCATGAATTGAATTGTGATTCTCTTTTTCATTCTGCGTTCTTAATCTTTTTTAAAATTCAAATATACTTAAGTACCTACCTACATTTTAAACAGCCAGTAGAGTTTGCATCGTA
>NJDD01002743.1:23085-52846 GCA_002245505.1 Calephelis nemesis
AGGAAGCAAGACAGGTTTGTCAGGATCGTGAGGTCTGGCACTCGATACTCTCTGCCTACCCCGTAAGGGACTTGGCGTGAAGATATGTATGTATGTATGTATGTATGGGTGTTTATTAAATTTATTCTGGTATCTATTTAAGTATTTCTATGTATTAGAATCGTTGACTAACACCCATAACACAAGCATATAATTTGCTTACTTTGGGGTTAGATTGAATTTGTGTTACTTGTCCATGGATATTTATTTAATTATTTATTTAAAATAGAACAAGAAAACAATACATTTTGAGGAACCCCCAATACCTAGAACTGAAACTCGTTTTTTTTTATTAAACCTATCAGTGTGGTTATCTATGGATAAGTCGGAAAAGTTTACAAAAAAAACACTGGGAAGAAAAGACTTTCTGGCTGACAGCTCCTAAAATGCGAGCACAGGTAATTGGGTTAACTATAATAAGAACTAGTGTTAAAATTTGGTAAGTAAATGTCTCCTAAAATGCGAGCACAGGTAATTGGGTTAACTATAATAAGAACTAGTGTTAAAATTTGGTAAGTAAATGTATTCTGTGAACCGCATTAAGATTGTCACAGAAATATGTATGAAAAAACAATACATTTTGAGGTTTCCCATATTGAGAACAGAAACATTTTTTTAATTAAAGCTATAAGCGTGGGATATCTGTGAATAGGTCTTTAAAAAATTATATTGAATTTTTTTTTTATTGAATTATATTTTTCTAAACTGAACAGTTTAGAAAAAAAATACTGTACCTAGTAGACTACCTGGGGGCTGATTATGTATCTCAGTTGCCAACTCAAAATAGAAAAGTGTTCATCAAATAGCTGTCAAATGACGTGTTTTATATTTGCTATCTCCAGTGACCAACAGAAATACAATACAGATAGCAAACACAAATGACGTCATTTGACAGCTATGTGATGTACACTTTTCCATTTTGAGTTGGCAACTGAGCACCCTGGCCTGGCAGGTCGTAAAAGGCGACCAACGAGGCCACTGATAGTGGAGTGCTATGTAGCAACTTGTTCGGATAGTTGACACCGCTTTACCTATTACTGTCATAGTGGTCTCAGGTAACAATAAATGAGTCTAAAAACTCGGCCATGGGACAGCAACACACCTATAATAGTTATGGTGTTTCCATACCCACGGTTGTTTATGGTGTTTCCATACCCACATTGATTTAACGAAACATGTGTATATTTATAAAAACAGTTACAAAGTGACATTATTGTTGATGGCAGATATAGAGGTCATGTGTAGCCTCGGCGGCTCGGAGCCCAGCAGAGGCGATTGTTCGTCCTGCAAGTTCAGCTCCTTGTGGGGGCTAGGGACTGCGCCCCGGGACCTTCGATGGTGCAGGTTCCACTTGCGGTACACTATCGCGTTCATTAATGCCTGCATCGGATTTAGAAATGCCTGAAAAATATTTAAGAAATTATACTAAATTTTTTTATCTATTTTAAAAATTTCAACTTAGACAAATTATGTATAACATATAACACTCAGTGCCGGCCGACCAGGCACAGTCAAAAAAATCTACTTTAGCTGGTATCATCTACATTAGAAATGTTTTTAATATGTTCTCGCATATTGAAATAATGACTTAAGTTCCTTTATAAAAAAAACATATTTTAAAACTTTTATATCCTTTTTTCAAATAATTTCGTATTTAGGTCCATTTATTTGATGCTCATATTGTATGGGTTTTACAAAAAATGTGTGACCCGTCATTTTGGATTAACGACAATACTGTTTCTCCAAACATAATATAACGACACTGTAAAAAGTGAAATCTGTAGATACATTGACTTTTTTAAAACGTTTCCAGTCCCGAATATGTCTACCGATATCCCTATAGATACGATGTAGTTATGAAGATACCGGTATAATTCTGCAGTGCACTTAACTATTTTGAAGTTATCTCTATCTTCTATCACCTTAAGTAATGGAAAGAGACAAAACACGATAATGATGTTTTAACTATTCTGCAAAATTCTTAAATTCTACCACCACACATTCTAAAATTTAAAATAGGAAAATTTTAAGAAATTTAAACCCGACTGTTGGGTTGTGCAACGGAACCGGTTTTATTGTTAGAGCGTTGGCTTTGTGTGTCGTTGATGCCGAAATGATTTGTGGTAGCCATGTGGGAACCACAGTTTTTATTCCCCGAGTTCGTCTCCAGCTATCTAACCAACTGCCTTTTAACTTTAGTCGGCTTCAGTTTTCCATTCGCATAGCATTTGCTATGACAATAAACAAAAGCCAGGGACAAACTTTCGACATAGTTGGTATATTTTTACCTACTCCTGTGTTCACCCATGGCGAGCTCTATTTTGCTTTCTCGAGAGTTAAATGGTGATAAATATTTAACAAAAAAATTGACATATAGAGATACTTCATTACAAGTAACCTGTGATGTATAGAGAACATTCCTTTATAAGTACCTTTGCTAAATTATCGGATAAAAACTCGTTGCCATTTATTTTGTTGAATTATGGTCCTTTATTCTAAATGTTGTTACAAAATAAAAACTATTTGTGTAAAAACTTTTGCAGTTTTTGTTTACTATATTTATTAAACACAATAAATGAAGCTATACGAATCTATGTCTTGCTTATACCTTTAATATTCCTTGAGAACCGGTGGCTACAGAAATATCTACCTACACCTTTTCTTAGCACCTAGATAAGTATAATGAATCTCATTTATTAGAGCGAATCCAGGTTCTCATCTAGTATCATTGAAAATTTATATATTCACAGAAATTCAAGTTCATTTAAAAAAACGTGATATACACTGTGTATATCACAATGAAGACATGGATAATGACAAGGAATAAAAGAAATCTGTGAATGTGTCTCGTCTCCACAGAGTAAGCCATTCTTTCAAGGACCAATGTATACGGTTTTATGATAAACTAGCCGATTATTCGAAAGAATTTCCAATTAATAAATGTAAAATGTATTACATGGAAATTATATGAAAACTATTATTGAATTGTCGAATATTTAGCAAATAAGAATGCTTGGAATTAATTGTTCCTTATACCAGTCTCTTACAAATATAATGTATAATATCGCCTCTGTGGTCTCGCGGTCCAGCGTCGGACTTGACTTCTTGAGATCCTGAATTCGATCCTCGGGTAGGGCTTCAGAAACTTAGAAAATTTGTATTATGCCCGGACATGAGGGATCCGTTTTCTGGCTCAGACAACACAAAATGTTTTTTAAATCTTCTATAAACAACTTTGCCTAGGTTAGCACAAGTGCCCGATCGGCGATAGTTTAGCCACCTATAACATTGTGGGTCTAAAAAGTACTCTGTTACTTCTTCGGGGTATACAGACATGAATATACTTAACTTTTACTAGAGCGATGGGGTTGACACGTCATGCTATCAAAGACAGGCTAGTTTTACAACAATTGCAAAAGCTTACCATGATATACCAAATGGAAATAATAAGTTTGACGGGCATGTTGAACCACATAGTCCAGATCAGTATTCCGTTTATGAGGTTCGGCAGCCAGCACACGTAGAAGGCGGCGTTGATCAGGAAGAACTTCAGACGGAGCGCATCCACCACGCGCCTCTCGCGGCTCGTGAACTGCGGGTACCGTACACACCGTGTGTACTCCGCGTGCACATCGTCTGTACACCGTGTGTACACCACGTGCACATCGTGTGCACACCGCGTTTACACAAGGTATACACCGTGTTTTCACCGTGAGCACACCGTGTGTACACAGGGTGCACACCGCGAGGAGAGAAAAAATAACAAAGTATAAAATAAAACAATAATACCCAACAAAACCTACATCAAATGTAGTTAAATCAATCTCGATCGCCTCAACTTTTAGGCAAAAAATCCGCATCGAAATCAGTTCATCCGTTCAAAGGTATGCCACAAACATACACATTCAAAAGGGCGTTCACATGCACACACACTTAACATCGGTGCTCGGTTTTGTTTTCTTCGGGTCACCACAAAGGGTAACACTAATGTTTTCTACGTTTAGTAGGAAAAAGCATTAACCTACGGCGTTGGAAGAATACCACGCCAAGCCTAACCGGCTCAACGAACGCTGCAATCGAGTCTAATCATTGTTTGCCTCCCCATAATGTTACTGGTGGCAGTGTAACGTGATACAATTTTCCACCGCCTTACCAATAGTCTTGTCGCTACAATAACAATCACTTTCTGTTCCGGAGGGAAGAGTAGCTGATAGAGTCGCACAATAGGCCTTACGCCCCCATCAATGGTGCCTAGAAGCTACAGTTTTAGGTTACAATCAAGAGAGCCGTGTGCTTGTTCGCTGTTAGTACTACAAAAAAAACAAGCACCTGAGCCAAGGGCAAGGCGACCGTGACCTCGACGTGGTTGCTCACCATCACGTACATGACGGGGTTCACGATCATAACCATGGCGATGGGCACATAGGTCGCGAAGTAGTTAGGGAATATCCTGTACAACGCGTCCGTTATAGATGACAAATTGTGGCACCTGGAACCGATTATTAATATATGAACACGTCTACACATATTATAAATGCTTTTGGTTAAACTTTTGTTAACAGGTTTTTGGAGTTTACTCCTTAACAAACGATTAGTGTTATAAGGCCCGGTACAGAAAATTTATGAGGAGTAAGTAACACGAAAAGTTGAGGCGTTACGTAGAAAGAGACAAACATATATATCTGTAGGATTGAACGTGTAAAAGATTGAGATGGAATACATTACACAGCGTATCTCATTCTCGGGATCTCCTCCTGCGCGATACTTCGTAGTCTCCGTGCAGGAGGAGTCGCTATCTATCAAAATACTGACTATTTGGATCACACTTCTGTCTGCGATGGTACTAATTTAAGAAGAAATAACATAACTAAATCTGCTGTAGGAGACATGTGTGCTGAAAGATACATTTCGTAAGGAGTAAACTCCAATCGTGCGCCGTAGCTGACACACACACACTTTTTTTTATCACAGCATTATCTGGACTTAAAAACTGATGTCACAGAATAAATGATAACACTAAGTAATGATGTGCCGAATATTATTGAAGTGAAACTTCTTTATCAGGGTTGGAAAAAAAATTAGTGTAACATTTTTTCGTTACGCGTCACATTTTTCCGTTACGCGCCATCTTTGTTCCTATCCCTACCACGCGTGATTCGAAGTATACTTTCTCCAGCGGATTAGGGGTTGGCAATAAACTTTATTTAATCAATTTTGTCAAGTTGCATATAGTTAATAAATTATTTTTTGAAAAATAACATCATAAAGAAGTTTCACTTCTTCACTTCTTACGAGTGTACGCTAGTACACGCACACATTTTTTTTATTAGGTTAAGCTCTGCTGCGTATGCTGTTAAAAAAATGACAGTTAACTAATGTTGAAACCGCTAGGATGGTATATTTCAGTTATTTACAACAGCATCATGTCGTATTGAATTCTTCTCTGAGGGAGTTCTGCCAAAGTACTTAGACAATAATATATTAAATATGCCAGTTTTGTGTTGCACAGCTTTAAATATTGAATAGTTCTGACAATGTATCTAGAAACCGCAATCGGATGTGTTAGGTACCTATTTGTCACAGCTACATGTGTCACGAATCTACACAAATGTACGAGGGGTGATCAATTAGGTGATCAATAATCAATATGTAACAGAACAGAACGTTACTTGTGGGACTGTTTCCATACAAAACAGTCCCCTAAAATACGTTAAACGGTCCCCTAAAATAATAGGGGCTCTTGGTGAAATCGGGCACAAGTGTATCTTTTTTCTAAGCCCATGATTCCCTTAGAAAAAAAATCTTTGTCTTGACCCTCCCAAAATGCCTCTACTGCGGCCATCACTTTACTATTTTTCTTAAATTTGTTTCCCCGGAGATGTTCTTTGAGCCGAGGAAAGAGGTAGAAGTCACTGGGGGCTAGATCTGGTAAATAGGGAGGGTGTTCGAGCAGTTCGAACCCCATTTCTTCAATGGCAGCCATTGCAACTGCGGCTTTGTGAGCCGGGGCGTTGTCTTGGTGAAACAGCACTCCAGCGCCCAGTTTACCGCGTCTTTTTGACTTAATAGCCTCTCACAATCTTCTTATTTGGTCTGCGTAGTAAGAGCCTGTTATAGTGGCCGGCTTTTCCAAATATTCCACCATAATAATTCCTTCTGCATCCCAGAAAACAGACGCCATAACCTTTCCCGCTGAACTTGACACTTTGAATTTCTTCGGCGTTGGTGAGGCAGCTCGTTTCCAAGTCATTGATTGTTGTTTGGTTTCGAGATCAAAGTGGTGGATCCAGGTCTCGTCCATGGTCACAAAACGCGACAAAAATTTTCCTTATCGGCCTGGAACTTTTGAAGATTCACCCTCGAAATATCGACTCGTTTCTTTTTTGCTCGTCCGTTAACATTCTCCGCACCCAACGCGCAGAGACCTTTTTCATGTGCATTTCGTTGACAATGATTTTTTGAACGCTGCCATAGGAGTTCTATGTGACCTCAGCTACATGCCTTACTGTCACCCTTCGATCGGCCAACACGATATCTTCCAATTTTTTACGTTTTCTTCAGTAAGGGAGAGCGTCCTTCGCGATGTTCATCTTCAGTGGAGGTTCTGCCCAGCTTAAATTCCTTTGCCCAGCGATCGACTGTGGAATATGGAGGAGCAGACTCTCCCAATGTTTCCTCTAAGTCGCTGTGTATGTCTTTGGTAGACATTTTTTTCAGGCAGAGGTATTTGATGACAGCTCTTATTTCATTTTTCTCCATTTTGATGTTTTCTCTTCGATACTTCGTATACAAATAAATGAATCTTTTGGTAATGGTGTCCTTTTTATACAATTTTTTGAAGCTGAACTAGTGGATATTTAAGCAAGCAGAAAAAAAAATTGGATTTTTGTGCGTGCTAGAAATACTTCATTATCATTACTTATTGATCACCCCTCATAGTTTAGGATCTTTTGATAGATTGTAGGTCGCAAGTAAATATGTAGTGTAGATACTTAAATGTATTTTTTAAAGTCAACTTTTCGTCCATACCTAACGTAACCATTAAGCCAGTGCTCGCTACTGACGTATTACGTTTCGGAGCCTAGAGCAGCCGGTCAACTTATTTATGCAACATTCTTAACATTCAACCTCGGCAATGCAATCCAACCGCTATGTTTTGTCTCTGTACCAAAAAAGATGATATATATTTACGTCGCATTAGGAATGTAGAGTATGGAGAGTCCCACTGCAGTGGTGGCGGCTGGTACTCCCCACGCCACCCAATGGTACTTCACGGGGTGGAAGTCCCGACCTTTGACCGAGCGCCACGTGTCAATGGCATAAAATAACGTCCAAAACCAAGTCGACGTATAGAAGTATTGTGTCCACGCCTGCAAACCAAATAGTATTTGTATATTGACAACTGTCCACATCATTTACCATCAATATCGTTTACAACTTTGTTATTTCTCTATCTTTAAGTATATTAATTCCTTCCCCCGAATGATTTGGGAACGGAATGGTACCGACGCTTAATTTTTTTCATAACGTCACTGACATACTCGCCTCAACCATATCCTGGTTTGAGATGCAGGACAGTCGGTAAACCTGTACTAGAAACTTAACAACCCAGAGTTTTGATGGCGATAACCGACTCATGTTTGTTGCCATCGAGAAATGCGTCTGCTTGTTTGTCTTCCTACTCTTTCTTTCCTTTCCCCCGAGTTGGTCCGGGCTCCTTTGTAGAATAGACCATCTGCCTTCCTGTGCCAGGCAGGTCGTAAAAGGCGAGCATAGGCTTGCCGTCACTAACACCGTGACATCTGACTAGGTGGTAGAGTTTCGCAGCGACTCACCCGGATTGGTACCACCGCCTCACCTGTTCCTGCCGCCATAACGTCATGACGTGTTCCGGTTTGGAGGGAGAGGTAGCCGGTAAACTTACTTTTGCTCAAGGCCTAACATCCCGGCCTCTGGTTGGCAACGCACCATTACCACCTTTGGTGTCTCTAGGCGGCGGGAATTTCTTACTATCAGGAAATCCGTCTGCTTGTTTGCCTTCCAATGACATAAAAAACTTTTTTACGTCTTACACCGTACGGTACAGTACCCTCGTTACTGACACTTCGGTCGAAGAATTACAGCTTGAAAGTGATCCATCGTTGAGGACACAGATATTAAGGATTCTCACAAATAAGACATGTTCTACCAAATGTGGAAAAAGTTCCACAAGGTGGAAAGGCTTCTTTATTTTGGCATTTGCTCTGTGCTTGGGTTAATTTCCGCAAATTTTAAAGAAAGAAAAATATCGCTTCATACAGGAATTGAAACTGTACCCTTTCTCTCAAACCGACGAATGCTCAAACCATTTTAGATCCTGTATGTGCGATGTTTTTTTTCCTATTATTTCTATTACCATTTTTTTTTCTTTTTCGCTTTCGATTTCATTTCGCTAACACTTTTCTGTTGTGTTGGTTATTGTCAGAAGAGGGTTCTTACAAAGAGAGAACAAGTGGAAAATCGCAGGGAAAATAGGAGAAACTACACTTTATTTTTATTCACACAAACTGTAAGTAGCTGTTAATCAAGCGATACGAAGTTGGCCGGGTCAGTTAGTCCTCGATACAATATTTTCTTTGTTTTTTTTGCAAGAAAGACTAAGAAATATCCATCTGCGTAAACACTCAAATTAATGTTATTAATAAAACGGAACAGGGGGTGTTTGCCCAACATTATGTGGATATTCACACTGAAATTAAATAAAAAGTATCTTCAGAAGAGATAGGCAGAGGCAAAACAGCAGTAAACAGCAGTAACCAAGCACTTTAATCAGTAATTTACACCAAACAGCCGCTTTCTTAGTCGTATGATGTAAATTACTTAAGCTTGACTGGTAATAGGCGCTTACGCCCATATTAAAAATATAAAAAAAACAATAACGAGGATCAAATAATATCAACATTTGTGATTTTAATGTTGTCATTAATCGTTAATAAATTTTTATTATGAATATAACATGTTTTCCAAGATGTTTGGAAAACGCGGGAAAAAGCTAGTAATAAATAAAAGGTCTTTGTGGTTTCGACATCACAAAACCAGCGCGCTAAAGCAGTGACGGCGTGGTTGGGTGCGCGGCATACAGGGTAACTTGTTTAGGATAAAATTAAATACTATAAAAAGGTTGAGCCGAACAACATCTCACGAAACTCCCCGAGTCTGACAATCTCCCAACACAACACTTACAACGATCTGTAGGGTTACTCTTGAATCTCGATTAATACAATACTGGAAATTGGAATCGGATCTGTCACTTTAGGTACTCTTGAACACAATACTAGCGAATTATTACAGTTTAATTAATAACAAACAATAGATCATTTTGTCCGCTTCATTAAATTTTGTTGTAACTAAATGTTAATCATCCGTTATTACTGTGTTCCAGAGAACCTATAATGACAAATCAGATTAAAATTTCCAATTTGCATGCATTCAATATTCAAGAGCAACCCTACTGGTCTAGTGGTTTTAATCTCATTATATACCTAGACATATTAAAGTAATACATTATGAAAACACTAAAGTCAATCCCTCAGATATACACTGGTTTATGTACAAGTATAATCATTAATTATAAAGTTAAGGTAAAGTAAAACTACTTAGATACTGAGCAATCACTTACTGAAGTTATACTGCAAAATAAAACACTAACGTCATCATTGGGCATTGGCATTATGTTTTTATATTGCAACCACAGCGATGATCTTATTAGAACACCTAAAATTATAGAATATGTTATACAGTTATAATAAGATAAGGAAGCCCGTGACTAGGGATATTGTTAATAACAGTACTACAATATACACTGGTTTTCAACAACAAAGTATTTCAAATACTGTTTCTATAATAGGCAAAGCGCATGAAGAACAAAATAAAACAACTAATAATTTTATAAAAAAACTTCAATTTTAGCTAAAAAGGTGGTGTGAGGCGTATGAAGTTTTAAAATAGACCATACATTAATAGACGGCACTAAAACAATCTATTCAAAGTAAAAATTATAACACTGTTAATTTTTCTAATATACTGTTAACTGTTTAATATTCTTCTCAGAACTATTTTTTTATAAGTATTGGAAGGCAAACAAGCAGACGGATTTCCTGATGGTAAGAAATTCACGCCGCCTAAAGACACCAAAGGTGGTAATGGTGCGTTGCCAATCTGAAGCCGGGATGTTAGGCCACGAGCAAAAGTAAGTTTACCGACTACCTTACCCACCGAACCGGAACACGTCATGACGTTATGGCGCCAGGAATAGGTAAGGCGGTGGTACCAATCCGGGTTGTAAAAATAATTTGTCAACACTTCCCGAGATAACAAATCTGCAGTAACTAAAGCGTTACTGGATCTATTGAATTGTTAAAATTACGTCCAAATCGAAAAAAAAACATATTAAGATTTCTATTTTAGTCGAGAGGAAAGCGAGTACAAATTTACAATAAAAAGTGTCGGACAGTCACAGTGTAGATGCGCCATGTGTCCGCCCTCTCACCGTGAGTTTGCGGCGTTACAGTCTCTAAATATTTGTACTAGTGGTCGAATAATGGTCGAAATTCGACAATAACACATTTTAATTTTTTGTTTATCAAGACCACTTCTTTGTTTCCAAACATAATGAATATAATTTGTAGGCCATGTGTGATCTTTTATCGTTATCATCAATACATTTGTTTGTGTGTGTCAAATGCATGGTAGTATGTGTAATGTTTTATTTTTCCAGCGTTCTGCATTTCTCCTACACATAAACTATAATTGTGTCAAAATTCATACTTCTCCAACTTTCGTAAAAAGGGGTCCAAAGTTTGGACATTATATTGGATATAATAATAATAGGTACGTGAAGCAAATTCACGTATTAATATTATGATAAAAATTTCAAACAGCTGCACCTCTACTGGCAACCAATAGAACTAAATTTAAAAAAACGCTGTCGATTTCGATACGTAAATTAGCGAACTATATTTGTTATATTTAATTTAATTTATTTAATTTTCGTTATTTTTATAATTTGACTGTACAATTTAGTTATGAATCAATTCTAACAATAAAATTGATTTTCAATTTTGACACATTTATCTCATAATAATTATCAAAACAAGTATTATTTATATTCAATATACATGAGTTGTTATGATACATGATATATATATAGTACGATGTTACGACAAGATTTTGTTAATGTATACATTTGCATACCAAGAATTGTTTTGGTTAAAGAGGAAGGAATGTTGTTACCACAAGAAGATCTAATGTAGTCCTATTAACCGCAAATAAAGATATTATTATATTATATATGTCGGCGCAACCACATTAGTTCCTCTGAAAAACTAGAATAATTAAGTTAAATAATTTGATGATGTCCAGAAAATTAGTTTATAAACCATCAGTTGATTACTTTGAGTCGATTGCGATGTGAAATTATGGTTATCATTGTTATTTCAATACTCAGCCTAACGACTTGTAAACACCTGTGCCTCACGTGCGCCGAGCCTTATAAAAACGGCTGCACTGTAAGCGATAAGGCATTCGCGATTCACACGCCTGTCTGGGACGTCGTTACGCTGCCCGTTAAATAAACGGTGTGTAAAAGTGCTTGTGAAGTTTTTTTGAGAACACCCAAAATGAGTCATCATCATGAAAACAACAATCGTGGCGTTAGCAATGATGACGTCACACTTTTTTAAAAACACCACGGACGTTCCTAATTCGTCATATACATTAATGATATAAAACGCATGGTAATTAGTGGCGGGTGGCCGTAAAAAGGGTTGAAGAAAAAAAAGCTTTTCAACCGTGTCAGATATTCGATGGGAATGTTAAGTAAACTTTAAAAATGTGAACTGTAATCACTCGAGCACGTCAGATATTTAGACAGATGTTTCAACTTGTCCTAGTCGTCTTAAATGTTATTTTTTTTTCATAGGAAGTTTTTTTTCCATAATCCTGGAAGGATTTCTTTCTAAGTTAATAAAAATAATCGCGCTCAAGTAGGTATTTAGAAGCGAAGTTTTTTTACAATTTCATGTTTCGCCCATTTCCGTGAAAATTATCAGACTATTGAAATATTCAAAATATACGTCATGGTCTTAACCTGATCCGTTCGATTTTCTCTGAGGACGGATTTATTGTAACAACTTTTAACTTTTTAACTCTTAAACACAATCATTTATATTAAGGTTTCACATTTTGGTTGGAATAAGCAAAACAAACCGCATATCTAACCCCCGCATTTGTAAATATATTTCAACCGCAATGCCATCTAGTTATGTAAACAAGGACTCAGACAAAATGCCAGATCTACCACAATGTCGCTTGTTGTGTCTGTTGCAGAATTAGCATTTTAAGAGAATCAATACAGAAACGTAAAATAAATAAAAATGAGTCAGCAATTCTTAGATCGAATTTTGGCAAATCACTCAGGCCAAACTCATTGCACTACTCTACCGACTGAAATTATACCGAGCGTTTCACCACAGATTTACATTACCTGCACATTAGAGAGTAGGTACAAGGCTTCCTGCCTCAATATGATTATCTGGCACTTGTGAGACACGGCACTCTTACACAATGTGTTACAAATTACATCACATTATAAATTACAAATAGAGTAATGTGTTCCGAAAGTTAAAAGACAAAAAACGGGATCATAATAAATCCGTTTAGGAATTTCCGTATGTCAAAATAATTTTATTAAAATGTGGTAAGTAAATATGTTTCATAAGCCGCTTAACGATTATATCCAATATGTAAGATATAATGAAGTGGGAAATCTCCATATATGGAATATACGGAACTGATGGTCAACTGCCCGCAATAACTTGCCTAGGGATCCTTTGCCTTACATATTCCCTTCATAATGAAAGTGCTATATTAAGGTGGGGAGGGCAGAGCCAGTTTGGGCTTGCCATTAAACATAGCAACGCAGCCGCAGGACAGTGACGCACCTTTAACGCCTGGAGGCACCAGGCCACGTTTATCTAGCACCATCAGGAAAGACGTGTTTCTGTTTGCTGTTTTATGCCTTAAAAACAATACATTTAATAACTGTCACAACGAAATTCAATAAAATGTTATATGAAAGAGATACCTAAAGAAGCCAGGAGATCAGCAACAGCTAACCAAATAATTATATGCCTCCCTCTGATTGTCGCCGCACTTTGAAATCCTCGACATTCTTTTGAGAAACTTCTAGGAAATATCTAAAGAACAGAATGATCATTTAATCAACAAAAACCTAAAAGCATACAGGCTAAAATAAAATTTCTTTAACTAACTGAATAACTATAATAATCAGGAGCTAATTTATAAAGCAATTCCAAAAAAGCAGAAGGTGCTCAAATCTACCGGTTTTTTTTGTATGCTTATTATGCGATTACTCTGACAATAGCCAACCGATTTTGATACTTCTTTTTTATAAAGATAAGTAATGATTTCCAAATGGTCCCACATAAATGTTATCAACATGCTACATGTAGTTTTAGAGTTACACTTAATACTGCATAAATTCTTCACTAACATAATATGTTGATGACCTCGTCAATATTGCGGTCGTCATGATAAGTGAAAAATTAATGCACTAGTAAGTATAACTCAAAAACCAAAAGTAGGATTATGATATATATAATATATGAAATTAATATAGGAGTATTTCGGAACCATTTGCTATCTTTTCGAAAAAAGAACTAGCTAATTTCGTCGTTGACATAAGCGTACTATATGAAATAGTTGGGAGTCGGTGTTTGCAATTTCACTGCACTTCATTATTTCATATCCTGGTATCACTTTGATGTCAAAAGTAAAATGTATTATATATTAGACTCTTAGATAAGACATTTATATTTTTACTAACATACATCACATAACACTGAAATTAAATTAAACAAGCCCCACATGCAATGTAGCTAGGAACCAGATAGATCATATCAAATTTAAAAAAAACTCCACATTGAAATTGGTCCATCCATTCAAAAAGTTATGCTGCCAGACAGGCAGACAGACAGATATGTCAAACTTGCAACCCTTATTTTTCCTCAGGAGTTAAAAAATAATGTTAATTACTAATTTAAAAAAAATAACATTATACTATCTGAATGTAAATGTCATGTATCTGTTACTAATAGATAATGGCAGAATTTTGTCTGGGTTTGTGTATACTTAGAGGTCAATGGTTTGTGTAAGCGTCCATATATTTCACAAAAACAAAAGAAGTTGAATAATTTTGTAACCATTTTTTAATTTTTTTCCTGATTTTCAATCATTGCAACAATGCTATTAAAATGTTGTAGATTATAGCAATATATTGCAACAAATTAACAACTTTAATGGTAAAAATAACCAAACCAACTACAGTAACAACACAATAAAATATCTACAGAATAAACACACTTTAATATCATGGAACTGAATCCAATCTACAAATTCTTTAACATTTGATACTTTAAAGAAAGTAATTTTATTCTGAATATAAACCACTTCACTATTTTTAACAAGAGATCCGTGTTTTTGTTTATTATTATTTCCTGTCATCACCACAAACCTGGTATAAAGATCCTAATATTCCAATTGTTGATGACACTAAGCAAACTGTATTATACGACTCGGTATTAAATTCATCCATTATTTTAATTGCAATATCCTCTTTATTTCCGGTGTGGTGACAGCAAAAAGTTTGAATTGTGGGATCAGACATTTCTTCAAGTTGAATTCAAATGAAATGTGCAGTCTTTGGTAATTTCAGATTCTTGTCATAACACATATCAGTACACAAATATCAACGATAAAACCCTTAGAATTAGAATTGTCCTGAAACTAAAGTATAATCCTTTAATACTGCCTTTAAGCGATAACAGCAAAATAAAATCATTGTTCTTGATGTTACCATAGTTTATTTAACCATGATAGAGCATTTTAATATAAAGTTTACAAACGTATGTTTAATTTCCTTTTCTTAAGTATCCTTAAAGCAACCAATCTCATCAATTAAAACAAAAAAAATAAGTTTTTAAAAACAATAATAAATTTTCGAAAACACAGTAGTCCATACATCTGTCAAAACTCAAATGTCAATGTTCTTCTTCTTTTTTTTTTAGGTTAATTTGCTCCTTTCTGAAGCCGGCTAAGACCTTTCGGCCATGCTGCCAAGTCTTCCGTAATAGTAAATTCTTTTTCGTATTAAAATTTTAAAGTCATTTCTTCAGTTTCTGAACATATTGTCTTCCTCTTTTTAAAAGTCATTTCGGTTGGGTGTATTCACTAATACAAAGGTTATTTGAGTTCTTCAATACGTCTTTAGTTTTAATTTCTTGAAGTTTACATATTTGTTAATTTGTTAGTACGTCACATCCTTGAATTACGATTATTTTCACACAAATTATAAAATCGAAATTCTGAACACCAAAATCATCTTCTTTCATGTTGGTGCCAGAAACTTCTACGTCAGTACATAAAGTATTTTTATTATTATTTTTTACCTTTATACTTTATACTAGTCATATATTATGTAATAAACCCATATCTTAATAGGTATTTCATGTCTTTTTCACGTTTCGTCTGCAATTTCCTTTCTTTTTCAGGCCTCTGCCTCTTCTGTCGTGATAGAACACTACAATAGTCTTTCACTAGTGTAGTTTATTTAATAAATCACATTTACACACAACTAAGTAATTTATACTTTAATTAGTTTACAAATTATACATTTTTACATTATATCACAGATTTTTAGCTTAAAGATTTGAGGAAACCCTCGAAAAGCGCGCCTTCCCTCGTTCCCGCCAACCTCGTTCTTCTTCTTTTCTTTCTTTAAGTTTTGGCCTTCACGTTAGTATTTTGTCATTTGTCAAGTAGAAATTTGCATCAAATTTTACATCAATTTTAATAAATTATAATTAGTCATCAGTCATATGTCGTGAGTAAGTCATGTCAGGCTCTTGGGTAAAGCGGGGGTCTCATTACTCAAGCTCATGTAACGAGATTTGGCGGCAAGGAGGAAATACACGATACGCTAATGTCTTCATGATTATTTCATTTGTGCACTTTCTCTGAAATTTTTAACACAGATAAATTGTGACCTAGATTAACATATAGGCTTTTAATCCCGATCGCACAACGGGTTCCTGCGAAAACGCGGGCGAAGCCGCAGGTAACAGCTAGTATTAAATAAATACATAACAATACATTAAAGGTTTATGATCCGTCTCAATGCAAAATTTTCGTCCAAATAAATAAGGTCTAAAATAATTAACTGACCAAACTATCGCTAACAGTTCTTTTTCTATGATTGGATAATTTCTCTCAGCTTTATTAAGAGAACGGCTGGCGTAAGCTGAAGGCCTATGATCGGATTTACATAGTACAGATCCGATCGAAAATCCTGACGAGTTTGTAAAATAAATGTATTATCTTCATTGATATAAAAAACCCAAGATGCACAGCCTCGAACAAAAGTAACACTTGAAACTGTCCCCAAACAAACTAATTATCTACGTTGACTTAGGTAGGCTATATGCATTTGGTTTTGCAAAATCAACCTAATGCGAATTTTTTAAAGTTTTTTTTTTACAAAGCAGTTTGCGAAGAGCACTAAATTTTTCCGACTGGCCGATGATCCGTAGGACCAGGCATTGAGTGGAGACGAATGTTTTTTATAAATAGTTTATTTTTTTTATTATGAAAAAATTGCATTTTAAAGTTTGTTAAATTGTGTTCTAAACACGTAATTTTAATTTTATTTAAGGGAAAATATATTTTTGGGTAGGCCATGTATCAATAAAACAAATATCAGAATAGAATAGAAAATCTTTTTATTCACATTCACCTTACAAGAGGCACTTGGGACGAGTCTGTATCTTTAATATATATAAATCTCGTGTCACAATGTTTGTCCTCAATGGACTCCTAAACCACTTAAACGATTATAATAAAATTCGCACACCATGTGCAGTTCGATCCAACTTTCGATCCAACTTGAGAGATAGGATAGCTTATATCTCAATTTATGGTAAAAAATTACCATCCGAGCGAAGCCGGAACGAGCAGCTAGTAATACTAAATAAAACTACCACCTGATCAGAACGCGGCCATACACTGAGAAGATCCGGCAAGAAACTTAGCGGGCTGTCTTTTTTTCCCTTAATCTATACAAATTTATCAGTAGGTATTACAACACACATCTTTACTAGTAAGAGATTGGTATGAGGAGCAGTTAATCCCAAGCACTCATATCCGACAGACATTCAGCAACGGTATAGTAACATTTTTTTATACAATTTCACTTTGACACATTTTTTAAATTTATTTAATGGCAGGTTTTTTATAAAGTCCGAAAGTATATTGTAAAAGCGTATACATTGGTCCATGAAAGAATGACTAACTCTGTGGAGACGGGACACATGCACAGCAAGATTGTTTTTATTCCTCGTGTTTACTTTATGTATATCACAGTTTCTTTTAAATGAATGAAAATTCGTCTAAACATATATTAAATTTTCATAGACGTACTGGGAAGTAACAGTTAGAATATTAATTTCTTTGAATTTTTCTCTAAGAAAAACTCTTGGGCCTAAGTTATAAATTGCACGTATGGCCCAAAGAGAATATAATCACTTGGTATGGCCCTCTTTTGTAAAACAAATACGTAGCATTTACATCGGCAGAACTCCCCCAGAGAAGAATTCCATTATGACATAATGCTATGAAAATAACTAAAATAAACAGTCCTAGCAGTGTCAACATCGGTTAACTGTCTCATTTTTTTAAAGACATATGCTGCTGAGCTCGAATCTGCGATCAACGCTAAAGCTGCGATCGAAGGGTAATCGAACAAACGATTAACACTTGAACGCTGGTAATCATTAGTTCGAAGATGTCTAATATATTTCTTTTATACATGGAAAAGTAGTTGTTAAGGTGATGTCATTTTTTAATCGACCTACCAGATCGCTTTAATTAATTTCCAAATTCCGGAACAGGTCCAGCCGCCTATAAAAGGTGGACGAGCCCATCATCTGGGCATTTTAATTCTGGCTCGATAAGTCGATGGAACTCAAGTGAGGAAGAAATTATGGGGGAACTGCTGTTTACCGACTGCTATCTGGTGCTTGCTGTCTGGTGCCTGCTATCTAGTGCCTGCTACTCAGTGGTGGACTAGGGGACCCTGGACCGGCAGTTGCTGCCCCACCGGTGTACTTCTCTGGCCGCCTTCACAGCTGCCTACTTCTGCTGCTGCTTCTGGTTGCTGAAGGACGGTGCTAAGAGGTCCCACTACTCCAAACGCCGACGCCTCCGTCTCCTCTGTCGATGAAAAGCTTTCGAGACTACCGTCGTATCCCATGCCCATCTTATTTTTCTTTAGCCGGCACAAGCTTGTAGTGAAGTGCCAGGACATTTTATAGAGACCTTTTTTCTTCACATATAGTGTTATTTAGTTTAGATTTTTATTTCAAACCTATACCAACAGGATTTTCTACTAAATTGTTTGTTTGTTTTATTTTCTGTTAACATTGTGGTGGGTGATAGCTAAGCCATCCCCACTACGTTATAACGGTTTTCGATTTTACCTAACGGTTTTATTTGACGGTTTTCGGGCCCTGCTTCAAACTCGTCGATTGTGCCGTTATCGAGCTTGACGTTATTTAAAATAACAAAATTCTATTAACAAGGAGAAGTGACATCAACACTAGACAAAAGAATTAAGATAAAAAATGGTAAACTTATTGTTTTTCTTCTTATTCAATCATAAACAACTTACATATAAACGGACGGAAATTAAAAAAACCCACAGTAATCAAATTTTAAGATTTAAAAATTAGATTAAGATATGCGAATATTCATTAAGTACGTAATACGATTGTGCATTCGAGGAAAAGATTACACCGCGACAACCGTATCTAAATAGCTATGATAAGCCATAACTCTTTTCGTTTACCTACTATTAAATTAAATTAAATGGAATAAGGGTATTTATGGTGGGATAAAAAAGGTATTGTATAAGAAAAGATATCCACTTCTCTGTAAACAGCATCAAATTTCAACCAGAAAATTAAATAAATACAGAAAAATAAAATTGAAAGTCTTTTATTTCTTGCTATGTTATGCTAATTATCTACATATTTTTAAACATTAGTTTTAAAGTTACGTTACCTCATTAGTTTCTTATGTTACATATTTTTTGCTTATAGTTCACAAAAATAATTTTTGTTTCTTTTTATTTTGTGAAATAAAATTTGTAGTGGCATCAAGTTTTTCTTTTAACTGCATTCGTTTCTCAAGGACGTTAGGTTAGGTTTAAAATAAACTTTGAAATTTCTGAGATTTTTTTATAATATTCCCGTCTTCTTAAACAAGCTGGTCAAAATAACTGTTACTGGTCTTACCTTATCTCATTTCTTTCCAATTCTAAAAATAAAGTTTATATCATAGCTGCAGCATTCAACTTTGATTTTATTAGTAATTACTTCTCAAGTGTTTTTTCCAGATCTTTGTATTTTTTCCTATACCGAAAAATATTAGATTTTTCTTTCTAGCATTTTTTTTTCTAAATTACTGATTATTGCAGCTTAAGTTTCTATCTTTTCTTCTAGCATTTTATTAGTATTTTTCCAATTAGAATTTTTTTGTTAATGTTATCATTTATGTTGCTCTCTGTCATGCTTTTTATTACGTTTTCTTGCACTTGCAGATCTTCTTGGATTTTTTGTAACATTCCCACTATCGCTTCTATGATCGCTTTTTTTATTTAAATGTTTTGTGTACTTTCCTTCTTCCTCACAAGATGGTGTTCTTCTTAGTGTTAGTGTTTAGTATAGCGTTATCGTGAAGCATCAGCGGCATGGAGCGTATGCCTAGTCTCAATTGTTTAGCCGATAGCTCTTCCATCATGGTTTGCAATTATTGCTGACAAACGACATCTGCCGTAATCGTTTGGCTAGATTTGAGAAAACTGTAATGAACGAAAACGGCAATAGTCCACCAAACACTGAAAAGTAACTCTTTCGGGTCAATTTTCGATAGGGGCAGTAATCAAATTAGTAATCAAGTCAAGTATTGTAATGCAGTAGTCGATGCGAATTTGTCGGTTTACTTCACTCAATTTGTATGCAACTAACCTTTCAAGTCTTTTAATCTCACTAATTTGCTTAAAGTTAATTAAAACAGTAATATCACTAACACCGCAGCTTGTAACTAACTCGAACGTGGTATGCGATAAATCTGCTTTTACAATAGCCTTCAATTCTTTATTATCAACGTTGTTCTTCTGCTGAAACCAAAAAACGCACTGTACACTATTGCGACACGATTTTCTAACACATCAAAGAGAAGGCTTGATTTCCACAGCACTGGTGCCACGATGGAACTCGTACACGTAAATCCACACTAATATTATAAATGCGAAAGTAGCTCTGTCTTTCTTTCTGTCTGTCTGTCTGTTACATTTTCATTACAATCGATTTTGCTGAAATTTTGTATGTAGATAGATTGCATTCATGAGCAGGCATATTATTTTTTGGAAATTCAACTCCTAAAAGGGTTAAAAGTGGCGGCAAAATTTTTATTGCCCATTTTTGCATGAAACTTTGAATTAATGCTTTTTAGTACAAATGATGAAATACATATTTCAGGGTTTTTCGAAATTCAATAGGGGGTTAAAGGGGGTGGCTAAGTTTGTATGGGAAATTTAATTCTATTGAAATATTTTGCGTGACACTAAAATAATGCTCTGCAATACAAATTATGAGATACATATCTAAGCGTTTTGTGAAAATCAACCCCCATTAGGTAGGATTAACGGGGGTGGCACAATTTGCGTAGAAAAAATATTTAACAGTAATTTTTACCATAAGTCCACAACAATGAACCACGAACATCAATTTATCATTAATGACTGTTACACTTCCACGCCTAAACCAGTGAACCGATTTTGATGAAATTTGGTACAGAGATAGAATAGACTCTGAGGAACTATGTTGTTCCTTTTTACTGCAAACTTTACTTTTTATTGCAAAAATAAGGGAGAATGGGTAAAAAGAGGGGATAAATGTTCATATGTATATTCGTCATTTTTAAAGCAGTAACAGTGAAACTTTGTATTTCGACACTTTATGATAAACGAAAGAATATAGGCTTCTTTTTATCACTAAAAAATGAGGGAGAATGGGTAAAAAGAGGTGATGAATGTTCGTATGGAAAATCGTTTTTTGTTTGAAAGGGTATAATTTCAGAGGTGGTCC
Organism: Calephelis nemesis; assembly: GCA_002245505.1. NCBI lineage: Eukaryota > Metazoa > Arthropoda > Insecta > Lepidoptera > Riodinidae > Calephelis > Calephelis nemesis. Next base: position 44,385 of record NJDD01002743.1, read on the forward strand.
CATGGTCACCAGGTCAGGATCTGATGAGGAAATCCTGGGGAAGTCGAGGGAAACTCTTAAAAAGTGTTTTTGTGGATTATGATCACTTGCTAGCATTCGACAATGGTCACTCCATACTCAGACTCAACAGACTTACGGAACAGGCTGACCGATAAGTTTCTTTGAGGGATTTGAAGATATTTACACAGACGCAAGGAAGAAGATCAGCTAGCGCTCTGCGTCAAGCTCAAAGTAGAAACATTTTCAGAAGGTGTAATAGGTATGTTTTTGGTGTAAAATAAGCCTTTATTTTGCTACTTCCGCGTAAGCAGTGTGACTGTTGTGGCAAATAATCCTCCAAACGACACAGAATGTGACTAGCCTAACTGACGTTCCCACCACCCACCTCCACGACCAGAACACAAATATAGGAAGAGCCAACCGGAACACGTCAACAGCAGGCATTGACGTTATGGTGGCAGGAATAGGTCTACCACCTAGTAAACTCACAAAACTCCCATCTTAAGGAAAGACAAAATTTCGTATTATTTGTCCCTTAGATTAGGTACTCGCGTATCGGTTTCTATAGTGCTTAACACATAGCATTTAGCAATTGCCAAGCAAACTTTGACATGAGTTTCAAAGTTGGATTACAAAACTTTCAACTGTTCTAAGTATTAATTTAGTGTAAGAGTATTAATATGTAAGAGCAATAATACCAGAAATTTAGCCGAGTTATCATTGCTTAGCTAAAATAATTTTAAATATTATAAAATTAGGATTTTATAATATTTAAAATTATTTGAGTTAGTAGGTACAGTAATTTTGTGCTTGCCAATCTAGAGTTATTCATTTCAAAATCTTTCTTGACATTGGCTAAATAAGTCGTTAAAAACGATTGAAAGCCATATTTATATAAGAAGAAAATGTTTCTTATTTATTTATTTGCATTAAAAACAAACATAATATGATTAACAATACAGGTGCAACATAATATCTGATAAAAGCGTTTTATTTGTAAACCGTATGAAGTTTACTGGATGAATTCATAGAATGCTCTAACATATTATAGTGTATTTGATGGTCTGCAAACATTTCTGTTATTGAAGAGCTCAAAGTCTAGCAAAAATGTTTCATGTTTTTTCTTTTTAATATAATGGATGGATGCATAGAATGGCTGCGAGCCGTTGAACGGTAAGACTCGGTATCGGTTAATGTTGCTTAATATCGCGTACATTATTGCGTGCTATATTTACGTGTACAATACATACTATTAAAGCATGTCTGTTAGTTATGTCAATTAACATTTTCGAGAAAACAATTACTGCAACGTTTGTGAGGCTTAAAGGTGTTTTCTGAAATTCTGGTCTGGTTGTCAGTTTGTTTGTTAGTATTTCTAGAAAATTACTGAAACGCAGAAGCACACATATCTTCTATTTAAAAAATATCTTGTTATTTAGTCCATGACGCGTAAGTTCATTAGATTTCATAACTAATATATCATAATACCATCATCAACATAATATCCAATTGTATTTTCACAACATTATTTGACAACATCTTTTCGCCTGTATTATTAAGCAAATCGCCGAAGATAACTTGACAAACTTAAAAAAATTAAATGCGCATCAGGTGCACCTAAAAAGCGCATAAAGAAGTTGAAAGGTCTAAGGGAAATATCCGAAAGATAAATAAAACAAGTTGCTAATTTAGAAAAAAAAAATACGTAATTAAAATCGAGATTTCTTGAGTAATAAAATTAACGACGTTACGTTTTAAGCCCCAATACTTAGTCAGCCAGAAGAGCCAATCACCGCACTTCGCCGTTCCATGATTACTATGACATATTGCGCTCTAAAGTAAACGTCTTAAGCGACAAATCACTATTTTTGACACTATAAAAGTAATTTGAAAAAAAAATTTAAAAACTAAAACACTGCTGTCTCAACACCCTCAAACTGCCTCAAATTAGATGACAGAGTATCGTTTATTTTAAGTAAGGTCACCTGAGGTAATTGCGTACCATTTTGAGTTCGGCGAAGTTTGAACATTTTTTACAAAATATATATAATAGTTATAGAAAATCTTTAATTACAAATGAACTTTAAAACAATACCAAAACAATATAAATTCGTTTGTTTTTTGCATGTGTAATAATATAATAAGTTATAAAGGATTTTTAGAAAAATGACAATTTTAGACGCATTTTCTCGTTTTGGGGTTATTGCGTCTTTAGTTAATAAAAATTTAAAGTGGCTTACTTCCATGATTGGAGTTTATATATAACGACCTTATTTAAGCATTGAAAAGAAATATCTTAATGGATCTAAAAAATAGCTAGTTTTCTGGATGGTGGGAATATTTTAGTAGAGATTGGGAAAATGCGTCTAACTTTTCAGCGTCGCATTTACCCCATACGCAATCCAGATGTTCTCAACATTTCAGGTGTACATAACACATACTTTGTAATAACGCAAGGCCGATGGGTAATTTGTGTTAACTCTCTCTATTACACCTAAGTTCAAATCCCACCTTTGGGTAATATTATAAATTGCATTGTTTTTATGGCAGTATTTACACTCTTCTTCAATGGTGAAAACGGTAAAAAAACTACATCAAAATAATAAACTTATTAGTAACACTTTTGCATGTTCAATATTAATTTGATTGATAAATGAATGAGGGCCAATCGGTATGGCATTGATAAACTATTCACATCCAAAGTATTTTTTGACCGTAAAAATTGGTTTCTGGCCATGGAGACGCAAGCAATCAATGTAGTGTTGAAAATATTTTTTAGTCAAAAAATATCACTAACGATATATTTTAGTGTCACCATGGCGGTAGGTATAATCTAAATTCTAAATTGAAATAAAATTTAAATTTCAAAAACGGTTGTCAATCCCTGGATTTAGGACTGATACGCAATTACCCAATGACAACAGATGCATTTACCCCATAAATTCAAATCATACCCATAAATTTCAAGTATTGATTTCTATAAAAATAAAACGATTTTAATTAAAATTATTATCTGTATCGATAACCACATTAAATTGCAAGCGTCATGTAATAAAATAAAAACGGTAGACTAAGAAAACTAAGAGATTATAAAAGATTTGAAACACTCATCTCACTCAACGAAGTTGGCAGGAAATGTGTGATTTTAAATATGGCTGACAATTCAAAATCGTGATGCTAAACGCCCCCTGTTACAGTTTCAAGTAATGATTTTAGTTGAAATAAAGTAGCATAGATGGCGAAAGTATTTTTATTTTAAATAAGATTGGAGAAATATCAAATAGACGCAATTACCTCAAAGACGCAATTACCTCAGGTGACCTTAACTTAGATTTAAGGCCCCATACTCAGTCAGCCAGAAGAGCCAATCACCGCACTCCCTCGTTCCATGATTACTATGAAATATTGCGCTCTAAAGTAAACGTCATAAGCGACAAATCACTATTTTTGACACTATAAAAGTAATTTGAAAAAAAAGTATAAAAACTGAAACACTTATCTTTTAGGTATAGTACTTATCTATGTTTATTTTTTTATTTATTTATTTAATTCTTTATTGTACACAATTTATGACTTAAAATATGGACAGTGATAAACAGAAATGCACAAAAGGTGGGCTTATCTCTAGGTCTACAGATTTCTTCCAGCCAACCCTAAAATTTAGAATCTGTGATGAAACAGTAGGAGGCATCATGCACAATAAATAAATAACCTAAACATAGAAACAACATAAATCAAACAATCAATAGAAACAATATAATAAAGTTTATGTTAAATCTGGTGTCGATATTTTCACAATTGAAGTAGACAGTTAGGTTTTGCTTTTAAAAAAGGGTTAACTTTTTGATTTTTTTCTATCGAGCAAAGTGAAATGAACCGTGTTTTGGAAACACTAGTCTTATAAAGCATATTCATATTAATCTTGTGTATTTTTGTCACCAAGATCCATGATTGATTTGTATGAAAAAAACATTACTACTGCTACTGCTCACGTATTTCAGCATACATGGACCCTTAAAGACTGTTTTAATCTGAATTATTTGATATTAAACATTTTAATTTGCAGCCATTTATATAGAATCACAGAACGATACACGGTGAAAACAAAAAAAAGAAATATCCATTTTAAATTAGCAATAAGTAATACTTGAAGGGATATAAAAATATTATTCAATTAGTTTGCATATGTTTTATTTCAATCACTAATCATCAATTATCCACACAATCCTGATTAATATATAAGTGAGGATGATTATTAACAAAACAATGTATGTTGGGATTTTTCCTCTTCGATGATCTCAAAAAAAGTAAGCGGTGGTATATGTCTGTCTTTATAGAAAAACCCACAATAACAGTTTTTTGGGTTTAATTAAAACAGTAAAATGAAGGGTTACTTTAGAACATATTTGAACAATACAGTATTAACCCTTTATCAAATAAATCTGTTAGATACGTTATGCTTGTAATTTAGATCAAAATTGCCTTTTACACTATCAGGGAAAAAAAAATCAACTAATGAGGTTATCAAAAAGTTAAAATCTCCGGGCGCAAAATTTAATATCGTTGTAGCGTAGCAAAGACATGCCCGCTTACTGCATTCCCCCCTTGACTTAACTTAAATAACCGAAGCGAAGCAAGGGCGGGCAGCTAGTTGAGTATAATGGTAGACACGTTTAAATGTGGATGTAAATAGTGTCAATAGTTAGGTACGTAAATCATTTTTGTAGTTAGGTACCTACATAAGCCTGATTCTTATTTTTACCACACGCCTACATTCACAAAATTTTTATAATCAGTCAGTTCTAAGCCTATCATTGGGATAGGTAGGACACGCAATAAATGTAACACACACATTCCTACCCTATTTAGATGTGTGTCGTCGCGCGGATGATGGGTCACTGAACTTGTGCAATTGAATATGAACTATAAAAAATTTATAGTTCATATTCAATTGCACAAGTTCAGTAATTTTATATTGCTGTAATTAATTTTTTTCAAGTCAGATTTTTTTTAATTTTTTTATTGTTTTAGTTATATATTCAGAATGTCCAGGTACAATTTCATGCACTAATTTTGAAAAAAATGTATAGATAAATTCCTATTAAAATTACAACAAACAAACAAAATTAGGATTCCAAGGTGGTGTTTTCATAACTTTCAAATAAATGCTGATGCAAGCGAGACAGTTATATAGTTACCTACCCACCTGTTTCGTGACGGATTTCCTAGTACCTATGCAACTTTTGAGTATTGGAAAAAAACGTTCAGTGGCGACAGCGGAGTTGTATCATTCGTCGCCAGCAAATGTTAAACATTGCCAATAAAGCAGGCTAGGCTAGGCTGTTGCAACGTGACGTAGTGAGACCTACTAGGCTTATATAGGCTATACCTATTTTGCTATAATCCAGTATGCACATTATGATTCACAAACTTCAATTGTACTATAATAAAATTATGTCACATTTATTTTTTTATAAAAATAGACTGAATAAATTAATCAAGTAAATTAAATTCACACATTGATTAAATTTAAAAAAGACATCCCCTTCACGCAAACACACAAACATTTAACACAAAATTTAATGTCATAAAGAATATTTATTTATATTTCGGGGGGTCATTGGCCAGAAGCGTGCACGTCGCGATCCCTGCCAGTCCATTGAACTGCAATTCTGGCCCGAAAAAGTACCGCAGAGCAGGTTAGGGCGTTCCCTGGAGGCGACGCGTACCGATCCGCCCTCGTCGGTACGAAAAGAGGTAGATGCGGCGATGGGGGCCGCCATCCATCACGCCAGGCCCGTGCAGGCGAATCGAGGAGTGGAGAGTGCCAAATAGGCACGTGGAATGTGAGAGGGGGAATGGAAGCGAAGATGAATGAGTTGATTGATGTAATGGATGAGAGATGCCTGGATTTACTGTGTGTAACGGAGACTAAGCGAAAGGGTAGTGATACTTTTGATCTCCCCGGTGGCAGATTTGCTCTCTGGTCTGGTGTATCACAGAGCGATCACGCCAGCGCTGGAGTAGGTATCATTTTATCGTCTCGCTTAGCCTCAGGCCTGAAAGAGTATGGTTTGGTTGGTCCGAGACTGCTCTGGGTCCGTATTAAGCTAGGAGTCACGCGAGTTTTTGTGGTAGCAACCTATGCTCCGGTCAACTCGTCGTCAACTCATGACCTGGAAAAGTTTTGGGATTCTGTAAGGGATGTTCTGGATATGGTTGAAGGTAATGAAAAAGTGATTATGTGTGGTGACTTGAATGGTTGGGTGGGGACACGACGGGACGGTTACGAGGCCGTTCTTGGACCCTATGGTGATAAGAGAGTGAATAATGCTGGTAAGCATATTGTAGATTTATGTGTGGAAAGAAATCTTCTTGTGTCTAACACAATGTTTCAGCATAAGGACATACATACGAATACATTATCCGAGGGTGGTGTCAAGAGTCTCCGAAACCGGCGTGTTTGTATAAAAAGGGTAATGAATGTGAAGGAAGCAAGACAGGTTTGTCAGGATCGTGAGGTCTGGCACTCGATACTCTCTGCCTACCCCGTAAGGGACTTGGCGTGAAGATATGTATGTATGTAAAGAATATTTTATTTGGAAAACAAGTCTTAAGTTTAGTAGAGCTCTTGTGAAAGCTGTCTTAAATTTAGTAAGTGGCAGGTGTTTTTATATTGTAGGGTATTTCGTTATAAATTTTTACTCCCATGTAATGTATATTAATGTATTTTTTTTAAACAACTTAATATTATATTTAGGTATACATAATTTTCCAACGTATCTATTAAACCTTATTGCAACTACTGCATTCAATTTAAAAAGGTGAAAATGCTTTTTAAGAAACAGAGGCATAAAAACAAACTTGGTAGGTAGTGTTAGGAGAATATTTTTTTTAAATAATGGCTTATAGCTATCCGGAGTCATTACATATTCCTCTTTTATTTTTTTTATATTTTAAAAGCCTTATTCATGTCTACCGAATAACCCCGTTTTATTAAACCACTAACTGCCTGCCCTCGCTTCGCTTCGAGTATTCAAGAATAAAAATCCTACTAATATTATAAATGCGAAAGTTTCTCGCTTCGCTTCGAGTATTCAAGAATAAAAATCCTACTAATATTATAAATGCGAAAGTTTGTAAGAATGTCTGGATGTCAGGATATCAATATGGATGTTTGTTACTCTTTCACGCAAAAACTACAGAATCGATTACGATGAAATTTGGTATGTGGTAGCTGAAGACCCACAGACTGCTGTTGCTCGACTTATAGCATTCAAAGACACCAGAGGGGCCGAGGGAAGGGGGGAATGCAGTAAGCGCGCATGCCTTTGCTACGCTTGAACGATATTTAATTTTGCGCTTGGAGATTTTAACTTTTTCATAACTCATTATTTGTTATTTTTTTCTGATAGTGTCAACGGCAATTTTGATCTAAATTACATGCATAACGTATCTAACAGATTTATTTGATTAAGGGTTAATACTGTATTTTTAAAAATATGTTCTAAAAGAACCCTTCATTTTACTGTTTTAAGTAAACGCAAAAAACGGTTATTGTGGGTTATTCTTTCAAGCTAGACATATACCACCGCTTACTTATTCTTGAGATCTATCGAAGAAGAAAAATCCCTTCATACATTGTTTTGTGAAAACTCAAAAGGTTATGGCAGCGTTTTCGAGGAAAGCTCCCGATCGGCTTATTTTTTGCCGACATATTGAACTAATATCGTTGTAATATCGTTGGTTTGTACAAAACATAAACTTACTAAACATTAAAACCTTCCTCAAGAATTGTTCTATATATTGTTGAAAACCGAATGAAAATCCGTTCAGAATTTTTCGAGTAAATGGCGAACAGACAGACAGACGCGGCGGGGGACTTTGTTTTATAATATCTATTGATACGAGAAAACAGTTAATACATCACCATGATGTGCAATAATGGCTGTTTCTTTTGATGCTATATATCATAATCTATTAATACCAAATATGAATCTATGTAGCTTAACACAAACCAGACTCACATGTGAATTCCAGTTACAATATATTATATTATACATGACGCCTAAAAATTTTGTATTACCTATTTCTTCAATTGCTTTATTATTACACTTTATTGTCAAAGGAATATTTTTAATATTTATGTTGTTGAACTATATTGCGAAAATCAAGTAGTTGTTTTGAAAAAAATTTTTTTAACTGGTCTTCGGCACAGTTCGGATGTCCTTATATACAAAAAATAAAAATAATTGTTTTTGTGTCGATAAGTATTTGGGATAATTTATAGTGGATCGTGACATAAGTGCTCAGTGAACCTGCTTTAATGTTAGTGTATCCTAAAGTGAACTAAAACATTAACAGGCTTATTCATAAACGTTGCTTAACTTTTAATCACCAATTTAAGCAATGCTTAAAAAAATTCTTATTCATAAACGCTATTTAGAGTTAATCATTTGTTT
>NJDD01002743.1:57012-70071 GCA_002245505.1 Calephelis nemesis
GTGATTAAAAGTTAAACAACGTTTATGAATAAGCCTGATTATTTTAAGAAGAACTCCTAATTAAATCCTACAATGCTTGACATTTATTGGAAGGCTGTTTATATATATAATATTATCGATGCCTGTATTTCAAATTCTGTTATACATATTACATACCATCTTTTCTTGTTCCTTTTTTTCCGTTTTTAAACTATCCAATAACCTTTTAGTGCAACTGTGTATTAGCCTACAGGATTAATATTTATCCTTCTTATTTTATAAAATAATGATTAAACATCAACCTATTTATAATGACAATTTGTTTTGAATACTTACCTAATTTTTTTATGCCAGATGATGGTAAATATAGGGTAGGACTTTTCCGTCATGATTTTTTTAAATACAACGTCTGAATAGTTAATGTTCTTACTCGTTATCGCAATAACTTTATCTCGTTATCTATCATATTTCAATAATACCTATGTACAAATATTTTAAGCCTATTGACATGGACTACCTGTAAATAATTTAAGTCACCTTTTATCTTCCAAATCTGATAATTTCTGCTATTCAAAACTTGTAACACCATGTATGGACCATTGTACAAACTTGTTTACCTTAAAAATCTCACCAATTATTCCTATACTACCTATATAAGCCATACCCAAACACCAACTTCGACTGTCTGCAATTTCATTTATTGTCGTATACCTATTAAGTATTTTCTGTTTTGTCTGGCTCATTTGAATGTTTACCCTAACCCGTGCGTCAAGAATTTGTATTTTTTCTAAATCTTTATTTCATTGTGTCTCTACAACTTATATCTGTATAAATATTATTATCTGATACAGTAACAATGATATCCAAAAAAGATTGGTGTATGATTTTATCATTGTTGATATTAACAATAATAAAATCATACACCAATATTTTTGATCTTCTGAAATAGATTCGAGTAACATATCCAGAATATTTTTGTTCATTCTTTCTGTCAGACCATTAGCCTGAGGATGTTGAGACGAAGTGGAACCGGACCTCGTACTAAATGACGCCATTGATGGTTAACCGGTCTCGTGGTAAAAACTATTACTTTATTCGAAATTATTTTTTCACAGAGCCAAATTTCATGAAGATTTATCTTACCAGAAAGTCTGGAATTACTTCCGATATAAGCCTAGACCCAGCTTTCACTACCACCTACTTAAACAAATATTTAACATGTCGCTGTTATTCAAAATAATGAATCGTTCACGGGTCAGAGTTGTTTCGGACGCCGAACAGAAAACATGTTCATAGGACCCGCGTTATTGCATTTGGGCCTTGTCAAACTATAAGTCATTGCATAGGTATACAGTAGTAAAAACTGTCATACCGAATCAATATCGATATATTTAGCTAATTACAATACAATAACCCTTAATTGTGCACCAAATATAAAGAAATTACAAATACATCAAATAAAACTTAAATTATAAGATACACAAAGGCAGCCTTATCGCAAAATCAGCGATCTCTTCCAGGCAACCCTCGAGTATGGAACAAGATATAGCGGAATACTGTGTAATAGTGCTCTTAAAAATATGAAAATGCATCAGCTACTACTATACAAAATAAATCATGCTTTAACCCATACTATGATGATTGAAGAAAGTTCACAAGGAAAAAATCGCAAACTTTCAGAAAATACGATTTTTAATTTGTTTGGAGGTGGAATAAATAGATTTTAATTCAGAGACAAATTTACCAAAAATTGTGCATATTCCCTATGACACGCTCTAGAGCTTATTCCGCCGGATAGCCCTATCGAGAGTGGACCTGGGGCTTTTTTTTACATGGGAAAACCCTTTACGGGTATCATCTGGGTGGGTAAATTAAAAGGATTATGTTGGACTCAGATTGGCTACCAACTAAAACCCCATGGTGTCCTGCAGTCTGATACAAAGGGGAGCCGTGGGATCGGTTAACCCATTGTACCATGGCTCTCCAGAACATCTGTCTGGATATGCATATTCTCCACTAAGACACAGAATTTCCGCTGGGTATTTTTTTCTTCCCGGTACACTGTCGGTAGCACTGTGGGTAAACTTGCATTTTCCGTGACACTGCTCATAGGCCAGCTGTGTCACAGGAATTTAATTTTTTGCCTAAAACCAAGAAATGGGTACAGCAGTCAATCTACAAAGTGCACTTGAATAACGTACACTTACTTAGTCATCGGCTGAATTAGTCCTGCGTTCATGCTTTTTCTGACATACCTTTTTTTACGTGAGGGTGAATAGATAACCGCCAATATCGGTGGAAGTGTCAGGTTATGCCAGACTCCTATCGACTAAAACCTTACGGTGTCCACCCTTTCGCCTGGTACCAGGGCTGCGAGTACGTTTTCGCACACAATTACTACCCCAGCGGCACTAGATCTCCATCAGACAGCTCAACAGGGGGCCGCATACCATCAGAAGTGGCCCACGGAGGCTCGGAGACACAGCTTCGGGATTCCAGCAGCGACAGGCACCCCCATACCTGCCGCAACCCCATCTCGAGCGGGTGGGATGCCGCCCCCTCCTCCATCCCACGTAACACCTGACTCTTAGTACCTCCATCTTGAGGATCGCAAAAACTTGACTCCTAACACTGTAATAAAATTGCTTGTGAACGACATGACATCACATTATGGTCACCAAGCCAGATTTGATCTAAACACATCTCAGAGATAAAGATTTTAATTGAATGATCTCATTCTTACCTAAGTACCTAATTAAATCGTTACGCGTTGATTGTATATATTTAGTTACATTTAATTAGAGATAATACAAATCTTATCAAAGAATTTGTTATAAATTACAGATACGCAAAGACAATCGAAGCACACGAACATACTTATATAACTCTTTGTCTCAATGTACATTTTCTCTTTAACAATTGATTGAATCACTAACGAAATATGTCTTTGTTATATTATATACTGTTCATTTTATTTTTAACCAATAACGCTAGTTATGGACGAAGTGTCGCTTCCTCGCACGACGAACTACTGCGCCAAGTGTATGTGGAAGCTGCCAGAACGTAAGTGAAATAGAAATATCATTGTTGGTGCATGGTGAATGTGTCGATGCAGTGCCGTAATGTTAAATGTTATTTCGGAGAATGCTTATTTAAAATACAAAGTTAAGTCAAGATAATAATGAACTAAAAACCGAGCGGAAACCAATAAGGTTTGTAAAGGGGCTAAATATTATTCTGCACCATCTAAGTGTTTCTTGTGTACTTACTTACTCTTAATAAGTTGCAGATTGCGCCGCTGTGAAACAATAACAACCAAAGTTGTCTATTTGTTAACTTGAAAAAAAATCAAAAGACGTAAATCCAAAAACAAATCAAATTATTGAAATAAAAAAGCCGCCTTAGATGTTACAGGTGCGTCGTCGCCTGTGGCTGGGGTGTTTGACCTAGTGTTTAAGTCTACCATTTACCTTACTCTTCGAACTTGGACATGACACTGTTAGCCGGCAGAAATCGGTTGTCGGCGGATTGCCCTACCCGGGCAGTTGCTGTGCAGGCGGCCCGTACACCAGCTTGCCCGGGTAGGGTGCAGCACATGTGTGTTTTACATCATTAAAATTATTGAAAATTGATTAACCTTCACCGGAAATATCAGTAATTTTATCAAAGAAAATCCGTTAAATGTGATTGGTACTTAATGTCAGTACGATGTGTCGTTAATATAAATAGCTTTTTTTATGATATTGGAAGGCAAACAAGCAGACGGATTTCCTGATAGTAAGAAATTCACGCCGCCTAGAGACACCAAAGGTGGAAACTCTGCTTTGCCAACCTGAGGCCTGGACGTTAGGCCTTGAGCAAAAGTAAGTTTACCGGCTACCTTACCCTCTAAACCGGAACATGTCATGACGTTATGGCGGCAGGAATAGGTGAGGCGGTGGTACCAATCCAGGTGAATCGCTGCGAAACTCTACCACCTAGTCAGATGTCACGGTGTTATTGCCGGTAAGCCTATGCTCGCCTTTTACGAGATGCCTGACAGGAAGGCAGACGGTCTATTCTAATTTCTACACAGAGGACCCGGACCGACAAGGAGTTTTAAATAGAAGCTATGTTTAAGATCTGGTAATTAGGAGAGAAGGTAAATGTTTTCTACTTATTGGTTTTGTAATGCTCAAGAGTAGGTTAGTAGCTAGTAACCAGGTGTACCTAGTGACATAATGTTGTGAATTTTTTTAAAAATGGCTTTCGATGATGACAAACAACTAGTCTTCACTAGATTGTACGAGATATAAATTGCCAATCAACACAACACAATGGTCAGGGTTAATGCAAGTCGCAGCAATTGCCAGAACGGGCTTCCTATCTCAAAGATATAAAGGTAAGTGTTCTCCAACACTGATAATTTGATATGATAACGGGGATCGCAACCCATACCCACGCAGGTTTCAACACACCAAACTTACATTAGAAAATGCTCCTGTTCCTTTGTGAGAATCAGAGTCAGAATAATCTTCATTCACTTGAACCATACAAGTGGTATTTGTGCGCGTCGACATTTTTATAAACTACCATCGGATTGGAATCGCGGCCTCACACTGAGAAGATCCGGCGAAAGAAACTCAGCGGGCTTGTCTTTTTTAAATAATAATAGTTACAATTTAAACTAGATTTAAATTAGTGCATATGCAATAGTCGACAATAGCAAGTCGTAGTTCGGTGCACTCATTGCCGTATGTTATCGTACAGTGATTCGTTCGCTTTCTGCAAGAGCCTATAATATATTTTCTGCGACTATATGGCAGAGGCAGGTGTATCTTCACCAATGTACATCTAAATGGATCTAAACTGGATCTGGTTGAGTCCAATGTCTTTTTAGGCATCACAATCGATAATAAATTACAATGGGGCCCTCATATTGAGAAACTGGCAAATAGGCTTAGTTCAGCAGCATTTGCAGTAAAAAAATAAAAACATTAACAGATGTTGAAACGGCCCGAATAGTATTGTATAATAATAAGTAGTATAATGTATTTTAGCCATTTTCATAGTTTAATGTATTATGGGAGTAATAGGACACTTCTATGGAGAAATTCTAGAAATATAAATACTATATTTGTATTACAGAAAAGAGCTATTAGAGCTACTCGTATTTAGGTATAATCTTAAAGTAAGGGATTCCCTCCGAGAAAAAATCAAAAGAAATAAATATTTTAACCTTCATTTCTCAATACATTTATGAGAATTTAATGTATGTTAAAAAAATCTATATAAGTTTACAAAAAAATGCGATGTTTACGATGTAAATACGAGGGATAAAAATAACCTATCCGTATACAAAACTCGTCTCCATAAAATTAGTAAATCCTTATAGCCACTGTATGCTTATAGCTTACAGTGTCCATTAAAAACTTTACCATAATTTAATTTTAACAAATGTCTATTGTAACGAACAACTGCAAACTTATTTTTTTCGGTTTGGTTATTGATTCTTTTATAAAAAACGAATGTTAATCATGTGCTAAATGCCTAATTGTAAAATAAAATTACTACTAATGTTATGATATAAAGTAGCTTTCCCGGCGAACTTCGTTCCAGCCCTGCTGTTTGTATGAGAAAACTTAAAATGTATTTCCTGGTTTCCCTTTTGTGTTACTCTTTAAGCCTTCCCGGGGTTTTCACAAATACTCAGTTCAAAATCAAAATTAGCCAGATTAGTCCAGTTTTCCTCGAGTTTCAGCGAGACTAACGAAAAGAAATTGCTTTTTAAACAATACGAAACATTTTGCGTCAAACTAACTTTACTTTCGACTGCTGACTTTTCTTGTAAAATTTAAAAAACTTAATTTTTAAACTTACCTCCTATTTGATGACCACTACTACCGTGACTATTCTCACTTCACTTATCAATTTGACCTTTTTGGGATCATTTCGTCATTCAAGGTTTGTGATCATTTTGTTAAACGAGGTGACTACTGTGACAATTTTTGTGATCCCCATAAAACTTATCTTTAGAATTGGTTCTTTGATATAAATATGCTTTATTTTTCTGATAACCATAATGACAATTGAACTTATTATAGCATTAGTTACACTCACCTATCTAGCAGTTGGGTAAACATGTTGAATATCATAGTCATGACACAGTAGACCATTTTCACCTCGTAGCTACGCCGATAACGATTACTATTTTGACGACAATTTGGAGTAATACGACTATATTGTTATGCATCTATACCAGGGGTGGGCAAATTCTTTTGACAGCGGGCCGGTAAGTTAAAAAAAATCTAGTGGCGGGCCAGTAAATTATAATTAATCTTGAGGCGAGCCGGTTTATTAAAACACCTAAAAATAGCTGAATAAAATATAATATGATAACAAAACGTTGTATAAAGATAACATAACGCATTTTATTTTTGTTTTACAATCCTTTATTAAAATAAAATCTATTTATGAAGTCTTAACATATGAAATAAGCAATAGGTATATATGTTTGAAGTATCGATTCAGTATCTTTATTGTTCAAGCTTCAATAGTCTTTTCATTTCGACCATTAATTTTTTTAAGGAGGTTCACATTTTTTCTAAAAAAAACCCTCGTCGGGCCGAATTAAAACCTCTGAAGGGCCGGCTCCGGCCCGCGGGCCGTAATTTGCCCACGATGACGATGATGAACATACTGAGACGTTTTTGATAGGCATTTCCATGATTATGATTTTGACCATACGATAACCATAAGATTTACTATTTTTTGGACTGTATCAATTATCAAATTGCGACCATCGTGGCTCTAGATCGTAACGTTTGTGATTGGACACAATACACGCCAATAACAACTTTTTGCTGTCAAAAAAATTTTCATTTTTTAGTTTTTGACCGCTGTGAATATAATTGTTATGATAATTTTTTTCTGTAAGCCCTCTAAAATCTCTGTAAAATTTCCTAGAATTTTGTAACTTTTATACGTACTTCGTATTTCTTTTGAAGTCGTTTGCATTGAAAATTCATCTAGAGCAGCCTGGATTACATCTTTCAAGAAACGATAATTCTTGGCAGTAATAATTACATTGAACTATCTACCTACGTAACCATTTTGCAAGCCTTTAGAAAACTGCTTAATAGCATATTTTTAATTTAAAAAAATGATGATTGATGAACTAGTCAATACACAAGATGTTATAAGATGTTAAATCCCGTGTCTCCGTGGCTCCTTTGCAGAATAGACCATCTGCCTTTTTTGTGTGACCGCCATGAATAATCAATTTAGTGATTGATAATCGAGAAATAGACTTAAAAAACTGACACAAGTTTAACTAAACAATTTTATATCAAATCAGATATTAAACTTCACTTTCTTTAGCAATTAAAGTATTCGTCTAAGTAAAACAGATACCTACCTAAAATACATTGAAACTGATTTGTGATTAACAAAGTAAGTATAAACAAGATACAAAAATAAATATGTACAAACTATAATTATTAAAAATTTCAAATCTTAAGTCTGTCGGCAGTAGACACCTAATAAGTTTAAAAAATGTATAAAAGCAAAATTATGTCAAAAAGGGCTATTATACGGTCTCAGAGTATACCTAATTGGAAGGTGAACATGCTTAAGGATAAAGGTTTTAATCTCCTACGGCAATTTGTTGTACCTTTTGTTTAAGATAAAATTAAATTGTAATTTGTATTTTTAATATATTTTTACTGTAACTATTATTATAGAAAAAAGACAAGCTCGCTGAGTTTCTTTCGTCGGATCTTCTCAGTATGTGGCTGCGACTCCGATTCGGTAGTAGTTTATAAAAATGTCGAATGTGAACCACTTGTATGGTTCAAGTGAATGAAGATTATTCTGATTCTGATTCTATTACTAACTCATTAAGTCCTTGTCGCTGTGATCGATTCCGAAGATCACAAAATATAATACTGACTATTTCAATCATTTCGATAGAGCATCCAGGGGGTCTACTATAAGCTTTGACAAAACAGTCCTGTCAAAAGAAAGATATACTTCCGTCATAAAATACCATTACTTTAGTTCGTACCTTGACCAATTAAATCAGTCTTGTTTTATTACTCCATTGAACGAATGATTTTTTGTAAATTTTGTCTATTACCTGCTCCATTGTTGTTTTAGTACCTACTTCTTATTTTTTCTTATAAACATGGATTCCAATTGGTTGCACAATATTAGTAGCCAATGTCAAGTTTAAAAATTACTTAAATACGTCCCCTTCCGACAGACTAAGATTTCTTAATTATAAATATCTCCTTATATGCTTTTATTCGTTATGCATTTCTTTCTTCTTCTTAGGTAAAGCGGTTAAACCCTTATTGGGCTTAGTTAATGATGTTACTGCTATAATAACACGGAGAAAATAGGTAGGTGCACGATACATCAATTTCTTAGTGAATATTTCACTTAAATTGTACAAACAAAATTAAATCGTAGGAAAAGATTTGTAAATTGTGAAGAACTGCGTAGATTAGGTTTAATAATAATATAAACATTTCAATCAATTTTGATTATTTTTTTGCCACACCTCCTCTACTAATCTGAGATAATTGTATGTTGGCCCGCACCCACCAATTTATCCTGCATTTATCCCCGAAAATCAAATCACAGTAACAATTTTATGCTTTATTTTTGTTTTTTTTTTTTTAAATGGTAACTTGTCCAACAATATTAAATCCGCTAGCAAATATTAACTTTTACAAGTTCGCCAATTAGGTATGACGTAAAAACATTACTGCTGGCCGTAATGTTTCATTCATACCGTGACGTTCCTAAACAATCTTGTTACACGTTAAACAACTAAATTTGCTATAGAACATTGTTGCACTTCTTCATATGTTCCTATTTCTATGAAATACTGCTACATAGCAGTTTTGTTACGTCAATTTTGACAGCTTACAGACTACAGTAATGTTTTACGTCATAATTGGCTATCTTAAAGAAGAAAATATTTGTTAGTGGATTTAATATTGTTGGACAAGTTATCATTTAAAAAAACCAAATCATCACCATCAGCCATAGGACGTTCATTGCTGGACATAGGCCTCCCCCAAAGAGCACCACAAGTCACGGTCACCAGCCGCTTGTATCCAGCGACTCCCCGCGAACTCTGGTCAAAGACCAGATCATCAGTCGACCGCTACACTACGTTCTCCGGTGCAGGGCCGCCACTCGAGAACCTTTCTTCCCCAGGGGTTGTCAGTTCTGCGAGCAATGTGGCCTGCCCAATTGCCACTTCCACTTGCTAACTCTTTGAACTACGTCGGTTACTCTCGTTTTCTTGCGGATCACCGAATTACGGATCATATCTCGTAGAGAAACACCGAGTACAGCTCTCTTTATAGCACGCTTAGCGACTCTGAGCTTATTTAAGAGGCTCACATTTAACGGCCAAAGCCCAAGTCAGTTACATAAGTCAACACGGGTAACACACACTGGTCGAAAACTTTCGACTTTAGGATCTGCGGTAATATGGACAAGAAGATATCTTTTAGCTTCCCGAACGTTGCCCATCCGAGTTGGATTCGGCGGTCGACCTCTTTCTTGAAGTTGGATTTTCTTAACTGGTATATGCTTGACCTAGGTATACTTAGTCTGGCCATAAATACTGTTACACTTAAAAATAAAAAAATATTACATTTGAATTTCGAATCTGTCATTTTTATACGATTGTTCATTGTGTTTTCTCATTTTGGCGCCAATACATTGTACAATATTTTGCGATATTAAAATGGAGTGGGGTGATAAAGAGAACCGAATCGCTGTGATTGCATTACACAAAGTAGGTATGGAGCCAAATGCAATTTTTAAAACTCTCCATACACTTGGTTTTAGTAAAATGTTTGTGTACCGGGCTATTAATAGGTACAATGAGACTTCCTCTGTTTGTGACAGAAAAAGATCTGGCCGTCCACGTAGTGTTCGTACGAAAAAGGTGGTCAAAGCAGTAAGGGAAAGAATTCGAAGAAATCCTGTCCGAAAGCAAAAGATTTTATCTCGGGAAATGAAGATAGCACCTAGAACCATGTCGCGTATTTTAAAAGATGACTTAGGACTTGCAGCCTATAAGAGACGCTCTGGTCATTTCTTAACTGATAATTTAAAGAAGAATAGAGTCGTAAAATCGAAACAATTACTGAAGCGGTACGCAAAGGAAGGTCACAGAAAAATTTTGTTTACGGATGAGAAAATTTTTACAATTGAGCAACATTTTAACAAACAAAATGACCGTATTTATGCTCAAAGCTCTAAGGAAGCTTCCCAATTAGTCGACAGAGTGCAACGTGGACATTATCCAACTTCAGTGATGGTTTGGTGGGGTGTTAGCTATGAAGGAGTGACTGAGCCATATTTTTGTGAAAAAGGTATCAAAACATCGGCACAAGTGTATCAAGATACCATTCTTGAGAAGGTAGTTAAGCCCCTTAACATCACCATGTTCAATAACCAAGTATGGTCCTTCCAGCAAGACTCGGCGCCGGGTCATAAAGCTCGGTCCACGCAGTCTTGGTTGGAAGCGAACGTTTCGGACTTCATCAGAGCTGAAGACTGGCCGTCGTCTAGTCCCGATCTTAATCCGCTGGATTATGATTTATGGTCAGTTTTAGAGAGTACAGCTTGCTCTAAACGCCATGATAATTTGGAGTCCCTAAAACAATCTATACGATTGGCAGTGAAGAATTTTCCCATGGAAAGAGTGCGTGCTTCTATTGATAACTGGCCTCAACGTTTAAAGGACTGTATTGCAGCCAATGGAGACCACTTCGAATAAGCTTTTTATATTTTTAATTGTTGTATATTTATGTATTAAACTAACACACTGTAAAAGTAATATATGTTATTTGCAGTTAAAAAAATATTTTTTTTCTTTATTACAATATTTATGGCAAGACTAGGTATATAGTGATCAACAACTTCAAGAATTGAGTTCCCAACGTGAACTTGTATAGGTGCAACATGAACGTTGTACTGTGTCTTTATCCATGTCTTTCGTCTTATCCAAGTTCAACCTTGCTAAGTTCATCCTTGAAAAGTAAAATCGGAAGGTGCTACATATAACATTTTTGTCATTGCTTGGGATAGAAAAATAACCTGCTGAACATAAGCTATGTAATTTCTAGAAAACAAATAGAACTTAGTCCACCCGTGCGAAGCCGGAAGAGGCTGCCGGTGTTATACCAATGTGTTATTTAACACATAGTAGGATCAGTTTCGAATAAACTACCAAAGCTAAGTAACCTACGAGTCACGACGGAAAGAGTGTTGTTTTACGTTTGACGTATCTGTGTGCGTGTGTGTGTGTCTGTCTGTTTTTTGTCAATGTCAGTGCTTGCCGTTAAAGTGTTGCGGTTCGTAGGATAAGGCAGCCGATAAACTTACTTTTGCTCGTGGCTTAGCATCCAGGCCTCAGTTTGGCAATGCATCATTACCACTTTTGGCGACTCTAGGCGACGCGAATTTCTTACCATCAAGAAATCTTTCTGCTTGTTTGCCTTCCAGTAACATATATATAAATTAAATTTTGAATTTTTACCATCAGGAAATCCGTCTACTTGTAAGTATGCCTTTGATACCTACAAACAACAAATTAAGACTAATCTAAGAATAATAATTTGTAGGACACAAATGCGAAATTAAGGAAATGCCATTAAACTGTTCGATAAAACCATTCGTAAAAACCCGATCAAACTTCATTCGCCGTTCTTCAACATGAAGCGATTCTGTACCTACTAAGCGCAAGTTACTTAAGGCCACATACTCAGTCAGCCAGAAGAGCCAATCGCCGCACTCCCCCGTTCCATGATTACTATGAAATATTGCGCTCTAAAGTAAATGTCTTAAGCGACAAATCACTATTTTTGACACTGTAAAAGTAATTTGAAAAAAAGTATATAGACTGAAACACTTATCTTTTAGGTATAAGTACTTTTCTATGTTTATGTTAAATCTGGCGATATTTTCATAATTGAAGTAGACAGTTGGGGTTTGCTTTCAAAAAAGGGTTAACTTTGGTCATATAAAGCATTTTAATGTTAATCTTGTGTATTTTTGTCATCAAGATCCATGATTGCTTTGTGTGAAAAAAAATATACCTATTGCTGTCGTATTTTAGCATACAAGGACCCTTAAATATTTGATTTATTTTTCATTGGAGGCTACGACACTGTGACCCGCCGAAGTCTTTGATGGAAACCGCTGCATGTTACTACATGTAAAATTGCAATTAATATCCACTTAACATTAGAGGTTACATTCTAAAGCACAAAGAAGGAAGTGCGCCGAGCCAGCTAGTAACAAAATTTATTGCCACGTCATCTGTCAAGTAGCGTACTAGTGCAAGTCTACATGCCATGAGTCTCCGACTGTTCACGAGGCTTAGTTTCAAATACCGACGAGGCGTGTACGGTATTTTATTATAGTCTGTTAGATTTTTCCGCAATCTATTTAAATATTTCTGTGTATTAATACACAGTACACTACACTGTACAATACACTACAATTTTTTTAAATTTAACATATATTGTTGACTAACATCCAGAGCACAATCCTGTAATTTGATTTCTTTGGGGTGAGACAAATTTATGTATTTTTTGATCAGAAATATTCATTTTTTTGTTAACATAACTCCTTTTAATAAAATAAATGCGAATGTTTGTATGTTTGTTTGTTGTTACTTCTTCACGCAAAAACTGCTGAACCGATATTTTGAATTAACCGAACTTGGATTAACACAGGATAGTTCTTTATCCCGAGAAAATGTTCCTGCGGCAACGCGGCGGGCAACAGTTAGTTTACAATAAATCTACAATGAATACTAGATAATAAAGTTTCAGATCAGACACACTTTTCTTGAGCAATTATCTTCTTGGAAAGCACTAAAATATTGAGCTACACAAAAACTACGGTGTTTGTCGGTCAAATATATATTGTCTTTGTCATAATAGACCAGGGTCGATAATTTTTAAAACCAAATAAAATAGTGAAAAAACCATTAGAAAAGGAAGAGAATATGATCAAAATGAAAGGAAAAATAAATTACGGTCGATCCGAGTTCGGGAAGTGGGA
>NJDD01002743.1:77058-91105 GCA_002245505.1 Calephelis nemesis
CAGGTCAACAACTTATAAATGGAGTATGTCGTGATATATGGATGGGATATGCAGTGACGTAAGTCTTTAGATAGTTTGTCCTCTAAATGTTAAGCCTAAGTGTAGTTTGTTTATTTTAATTAAAAAAGTTTGATATAATACGGCCGCACTTATAGATTTTAATTATCTTTTAACAGTTATCAACATTACCTACACAAAATTGTACCTTAATGATAGATTTAAGGTTAATTGATTCTCTGAGTGCGGCCGTCAGTATTGTGAAGTAGGTATTGTAAAACTATCCTGTAACAAGTTTGTTTAGGGACGTCATGGTACGAAAAATCGATGTAGTAATAAAACATTCCTGTTTTAAGTGCTTATGGTAGGCCCCCTGAATGTGACGATGAACATTTTTAAACTTAAAATAATTTAGATTCTATACTTCTTATCGTCGGAGCTTGGTGGAATTCCATTCTTAATGTAATTTATTTAAAAACACTTGTACTTTCCACAATACATTTTATTATTTTTTATTTTTAGTATTTAGCCAACCGGAGTTGTTATATAGCCCTGATGATGCTTGTATAGCGAAACCGGTTGGCTAAATACTAAAAATAAAAAATAATAAAATATATTGTGGAAAGTACAAGTGTTTTTAAATAAATTACATTAAAATAATTTACTTTATATTATACTTGATTTTGATATTACATAATTATACAGTCTTTTTTTTTTCAAATTGTGAAAAACACACAATAGTTACATGTTTTAAAATTAAGAATATTTGAATGAATATGAAAATTGAAGACATACTGTTGAGAAAAATATTTGCACACCACAAGTTGGTAGAATGTATGTTAGAACGCCTAAATAATTTTGTAACATCTTTGTAACACTCATATTCCGCAAGTAAAAGTTTTTTTCTTTTTCTTTAAGTTTTAACAGTCTTCAATACTGTTGATTGATTGATTGATAGATAGATTGATTCTACGATGTAAGTTTCAGTCAAGTCCCCCGTCCACGCTATAACCCAACGCATTCGTGAAACCAGAGATTAGTAAATATAATATATTGTCTTTGGTGAAACTAATACAAACCTGTTTAATTTTGTCCCAATTAGGTCAAAAAGTAGGTTAATAATTTATTAAACATGTTCGATTTAAGAAAAGTAGGTACCTAAGTATTTATTTTTTTATTTGTCGTTCCGTATGAAAAATATTATTTCCCCTTTCATTGCCTAATCCTATATAAAAAATCAATTCCTTAGCTGAACTACCTGTTATTGGAATTAGTATTTTTAATTCCAACTTTGTTTTTGCATCAACCGTTAAATTACAGTTTAAAATCAAACATTTTTTTACTAATTTTTTTATACTAATTGATGACGTATGTCATCAAAACATGTATGTATGTAACAAAAAAAATTGTGGGTATTTTTCTAAATATAATTAATAAAAAGAAGAAAAAATTCTCTCAGCAAGGGCTAGACTAGTTGATATAAATCTGTCGTTGGCAGTAGTTAATGGCGGCTTGCGTTACTTTTCCGTATGAAAGAAAAAGATAGCTTCAATACGAATGTGCTTAATGCAAACGACGACGTAAGCACAGCGTAAGCGCCAAATGAGAAGACTTTATTTAATTAAAAATCTATACATAGTATAAAGCAAAGTCGCTTTTCGCGTCTGTCTGTATGTATGTATGCTTATATCTTTAAAACTACGCAACGGATTTCGATGTTTTTTTTTAAATAGGTAGAGTGATTCAAGAGGAAGGTTTTTAAGTATAATAACATGCTTCATATATTAGAGAACCACTGATAATTTCAAGATATCTAATGCGAAGTCGTAAATAAACACATTTTTTTGCGCTTGCATTGCAAACGCTGGCTGAACTCTACGAGATAGATCTAAATAATGAACTAAGTATTGTTTACCTTATAAAGGTCTGCAAAAAAGTTCGCGATGGTATATGTTTATCTCTTAGGGATAACCTACAATAACCAATTTTTATCCTTTACTTTTTACGAAAAATAATGGCTTATTTACGAAGCGATTTTAAGCAATACAGCATTAATCCTTATCTACTTAAGTATCTTAAATAAATTTTACATTTAATATAGAACAATATCGCCCTTTACAGCATGTAAATTAAACGAATAGTTTCGGAGATATTACAGGTTTAAAATATAGGGACATCGCGGTTGCGGCGGTACCGGCTGGCCGCGGTGCGTGCCTATCCCTACTAATAATAAAAATGCGAAAGTAACTTTGTCTGTTTGTCTTTTACGCTTTCACGCCTAAACCAGAGAACCAATTTTGATGAAATTTGGTAGAGAGATAGGATAGACTCTAAGGAACAACATAGGCTACTTTTCATTGCAAAAATAAGGGAAAATGGGTAAAAGGAGGGGATGAATGTTCATATGGAAATTCATCATTTTTAAAGCTGTAACTTTGTATTTAGACACTTTATGATAAACGAAAGAATATATGCTTTTTTATTACTAGAAAATGAGGGAGAATGGGTAAAAAGAGGTAATGAATGTTCGTATGGAAAATCGTTTTTTTGTTTGAAAGGGTATATTTCAGAGGTGATCCCATGGTCACCAGGTGAGGATCTAATGATGAAATCCTGGGGAAGTCGAGAGAAACTCTAAAAAAATTGGCAAGAATAGTGTTTTTGTGGATTATGATCACTTGCTAGCATTCGGCAATGGTCACTCTATACTCAGACTCAACAGACTTGCGGAACAGGCTAACTGTTAAGTGTCTTTGAGGGATTTGGAGATATTTTCACAGACGAAAGGGAGAAGATCAGCTAGCGCTCAGCGTCAAGCTCAAAGTAGAATCATCTTCGGAAGGTTTAATAGGAATGTTTTTGTTAATGCAGAATTCATATAATATGACCACACGTTACAGTATAAAAATCCTCCTTTGACATTAATTGGAAAAATTATTAAAAAATGTCAGCATTGTGATCCCTTAAAATTCAAAAATGAAACGCAGGGTTGTGTGAATGGTAAGATATTATTGCTTTTGCTTGGTGAACCAGCTGAGCCGCTAAAGTCTCTTTTATTGTGCAATTCTGATGAATCTCGAAGCTTTTTAAGCAATATGCGCAAATGCAATAATTGTTTTCAAATGACGTCGTTTGGAGTAGGTAGACATATCATTATGCCAAGATGTTCTCCCACATTTTTCTGTGCAAGGTCAAATTTATCACAGAATCGGTTCATACTAATATTTAAAAGCTGAAAAGTTTATTGTTATTGCTACAATTTCTAAATGTGAGTTTCTGAAGATATACCCGAAGGGTTAGTTCTGCCTAACTGCATAACCAGAGCACTAACGACTAGCCGAAGACATTAAGTCAAACAATGTGGTAGATGACTATCCTGTAGCCGGGCACCCATCCAATCCCGGGCAAGTGGCAACGTTACATTTAGTAGAAAATTGAAACTTCACATTTTTTATTTGTTTTTTTTTTGTTGCCCGGACCGGAAATAGAACCCAAGATCTCAAGAAGTAATTCCGAAGACGGACGGTTAGACCTCAGAGACGATATTTATATTTCTAAAATTTCGAAAAAAAAATCTGTTAGAGGTTTCCATAACTTTCTATACAGTTTAATTTGCTATACACAATAACGTATTCCTACTATTTATCTGAGGTGAAATTAGAAAAGAGAAAGTGTATGTTCAGTTTTGATGGCAAAATTGCTAAATTGATTTCAATATTTACAAAAAAGTAGATCAAACTTTGGATAGCGATATAGGCTACATTTTATCTTAAAATTTTAACGAGCAGTGTTGGAGAGCTAAATATCAAATTAGTAGACTACGCGGGCGAAGCCGCGGGTAACAGCTAGTAAGATGATAAAGTTAAAAAGTGCCTCACACGATTTTCGTAATGTAAATATTCTCAAAGTATAAAAAAAATATTGCTAAAATACTTTACGTTTTTGTAATACAAGTGTATTAAAAACGTAAAATATTGACGTTTTTAGACAAGCAATTCTACGGGGCCGTTCAAGTATTACGTAAGCAGATTTATTACAACTATTAACCCCCCCATCCCTCTTGTCAGCAAAAGTAAGCAAAGCTCTAACCCCTCCCTTTATGCTTACGTAAACATTGTCAATCAATGTATTTTTTTAGTATTATAATTATATATTTATATTAACGATATAATTATAATTTGAAGAATTAGAGTAGAGATTATATTTATCGTAGAGTTTAATTGCTTTGAAGATTAAGAAATTGCCCTTCTACATCCAAAACCAAGCCATCAACTGTTTGTTTTACTTTTACAGGTGGTGGAAGAAACCTGTTGTCTAGTAATTTAAGTAGGCCACTTTTTGGGAGACAACATTCTTTGTTTCGACATTTTATACAATTTAAAGCTAGTATGGTAGGTTTACCTGTTCGCGTCCACCCCCCAGTTCGCGCCTATTTCGCGGACACCGTTTAAAAAATCCTTAAAAAATAAGTGTACTTACAAACTACGGCAATGAAAAGTCGTTTCTGCCTATTATAAAAGATATTAGAAACACATATACACAGACAGAAGAGCCGTCCGCATAACCTTTCCTGTTTAATAAAATAATTAATCTCAGCTATATAAAAAAGTTGTGTAAATATCAATAATTTTAGTAAAACAAATAGAGACCGGCACGCGTTTCATACGTAATTTTCAATATTTTAAGTTTTATTGTATTTGTTATATCGCCCTGATGATGCTTGTATAGCGAAACCGGTTGGCTAAACTATAAAAATATAATGTGGAAAGTACAAGACGTGTTTGTAAATAAATTGTTGTTCCTAGACCTTGAAAATGAAGGAAAGAATAAAAATAATGATTTTGATTGATTATTGTATTTTTATAGGTTAAAATGAAGAAGACGCGAACTGGCATATCAATTTTATGAATCAGCCAGTTTGTGTCCACGGTGGTCGCGAACTCATCTTACCACCTCTAATTTAAACCTTTATTTTTATATGTTTTAAGGATGGGGTTTTAATTTATTTTTACTATTAATATGACGATTATTAAAATTGTCAATTTGCGTCCACATAATTATGGAAATAGAAAAAGATATAGCTGATGTCGAAATTCACCTGGACGCAAACTGGATGGATGGATTATACTATGTACCAGTTTGCATCAACTTGTTTATTTAAATACTAAATCTTAATTAACTGTTTTATAAAATTAAATCAGACAGTCATAGATAGTTGGTAGTCGGTAGAGTGAATTGCATCATCCCATCGGGACTAGTACCCACCACCGCTCCGGAAGGGAACAAGCGCATTAAACTGTTTTTGTGCCTTCTTCCACTTAGGTATACACAAACAGCTGTATGATAAATTTTAAGTATATGGATGACGATGTTTTCATTAGAAATTAATAAAAATAAAGAGCATATCAAGAAGGAAAGAGGGAATCCGACAGGTAAAAGAAGTTAGGAAAAAATTGAAGGAATCTAAAAACTTTCATAAAATGAACGTGCTCGAAGTGAAATCTTTAAAAGAAAGTTTACTTACTACCTGCAGATAAAACAAAATCTACTAAAGATTTTAAAATGTCTGTATTCTAAAATTAAGATATTTTGAATAAAAACAGAAAAATTATATGACCTAGTATTGACCTGCCTGATATAAACAATCGATGACTTAATTTTGGGATCCAAATCATCTGAGCTGCAAACACATGAACTAGTGAATGACGATTGGAAAGAAAAAGGCGTGCCTACATTTGAATAGGAAATGAAACCAAAATAGCATATAAAACAGATGTAGCCAAAACGTATTCAAGAGTTTTAGTAGACGTAGTAGTACTGGAATAAACGAATGATTTTTTTATCCCGGTAGTGCTTTTTGTAGGGATAGATAGTTTGATTGACATCATTCGTAGCAGTGAGATCAGAAAAAGAGTGAGAATGAAAAAGTGATGTTACAATAATAAGTAAGGACATGTTCCGTTGATTCGTTCAGGTTATTAGAATGGAAGGTGAAAGATTGCCAGTACAGCCATATAACCTAGGGCCAACTCCCAGTCTCCACGACCAGCTTTTTTGTATGAAAAAAGTTATCATTGTGAGCACTTAGTACTCGACAATTTCTGCCAACGCAGCAAGGGACTGGGCGTGAACATATGTATTTTATACAGAAATAGTTAAAAACCCAATATTTCTTTAAAATTTCTTCATAAAATCCCCTTAACAAGTTGGTGGATGCAAACTGATCCATGGGTGGACGCGACCTGGATTTTGTGGACGCGAACTGGCGAAATCGTCTTATTTCGGTTATTTTATTTATTTAAAAAAACCCTAGACATTATAGCTAAAACTTAGCTTCATCCTAGAACAGACTACGGATGGGTTATAATATTAGTTAATTTAAAACTAGATCCAGAACATTTTTATATTTTACCTAAAACCTGCAAACTACACTAAGTGGAAACGATCTGGCGAAACGACCCAATTGACTTCACGCACATATTCTGAATACCATTTAATGTCTGGAAAATCAAGAATTTCCATTGAACTCCATACTTCAGCTAACACATTTCGTGCGAATTCAAAATTAGATATTTCTGAATGTTCATCAATCGTAACGGCATGTTCATTCAAATGACACCCAAAATGGTCATGAGGTAATATTAAACTAGCCAGTTCAGTCATTTTACGATCTACTCTGTTATATGCACTTCTTCCAGTAGCGTTAGCAGCTAAAAACATCGAGATCATGTTGCTTAAAGTTCAAGATAAAGAGAAAACAATTATACAACTGAACAGCCCCCAATACCTAATTCCCCTACTCGGTTCTAAAGCGAGTACCTAAACGTATGCATTTTATTTGCGCGAATCCCCGAAACTGTGTTTCGTTTTCAAGCAAAGACCATGTGAGGGTTGCCATTCGTGTAAAAAGAGTAAATAACTATCGATGACGTAATCATCATCTAGACTCCCCTACCCCCCATGTCATCAAAAATAAGCAAAGCAAAGACCCCCCCGCCCCCCGATAGTGCTTACGTAATACTTGAACGGTTACCTAGTTAATTTTATTTAATCGTCTTTTTACATAGAAGAAAATCTAGTTAACATAATCAAAAATAGCATATTATATGCAAATGAAGAAAAATTTGCTTTTAATTTGCTAAATTTTTTCAATGAGTGGCCTTAAAGTTCAAAAGTTGCACTTCTTTACAAAGTAACCAAATTCCTAACACTCGACGTTACCAAATATTATATTATTGTCTATAATCGCTTAAGCCACTAGGGCACTAGTGAACTGTGAAGTGAGGAGAGTTTTGTAACTGTACGTGTTAGTCTTAGTTTTGTGACGTTTCATTCATTCAATTCGTACCATAACGTCAATTGTGACATCAAGCAGTTATATATTTATGTCATAATTAGCGATCTTAAAAAAGTTAATATTTGCTAGCGGATTTAATATTGTTTTTTTTTATGATATTGGAAGGCAAACAAGCAGACGGATTTCCTGATGGAAAGAAATTCACGCCGCCTAGAGACACGAAAGATGGTAATGGTGTATTGCCAACCTGAGGTCAGGATGTTAGGCCTCGAGCAAAAGTAAGCAAAAGGCTACCTTACCCTGCAAACCGAAACACGTTATGACGTTATGGCGGCAGGAATAAGTAAGGCGGTGGTACCAATCCGGGTGAGTCTGACCTGAGCTGACTTAGATTATTTTGTTTAAATCGTCATTTTCTTCGTACGAGTATATTAGATTAGTAGTGGTAGAACGTAGTCTGGCAAAAAGTTTATTTTTATAGCTAGAAATGTTTTATTTCTTAGCAAGTAATTTATGCAGTTCTTCACAATTTACAAATCTTTTTCATGGTTTCATTTTTCGTGTAAAATTTTATTTAGCTCAAATGCAGAAATAAGTAAGATATTCACGAAGAATTTGGTGTATCGTGTATTTTCTCATTGTTGTCAATAAGGGTGCCACCGCTTTATCTAAGACCTTAGTCTGACTTAATATGAAGACGAAAATGACTAATCAGAAAAATACATATCGAATGAAAACAAATGAATGTATTGTAACTGAGAAATCTTAGTTTGCCAGAAGGCTACGTATCTAAGTAACTTTTATACTTGTGACTGGCTTATATTGTGATAAACAAAATTTGATGCAAGCCATATTTATAAGAAAGAAGAAGAAGAAGAATAAAAAAATAATGTAGCAGGTGATAGACAAAATTTACCAAATGGGGCCAAATTCAGTGAACCTTTACAAAAAATAATTCGTTCATTGCGGTAATAAAACAAGACTGATTTAAAAGCTCAAGTACGAATTAAAGTAATGATTTTATAAGACACAAGTAAAACTTTCCTTTGACAAGTCTGTTTTGTCAAACCTTATGGTAGGCCCCCAGATACAAGATAAACCATCTGCTTGGTTATTAGCCGGTTTAGGAGTCTGTTTAAGAAGTGGAGGCACTAGCGAGTACGTGTTCCATTTAGAAGGCTAGAAAGGATTAAGAGTGAAAAGTTACAAGACCCGAGTGTAGGAAGTCCAAGACAGGCTGAATAGAGTGTGCCTACCGAACCTAGACGTGGATGACAGTAGGAATGTTTTGAAAGATAGCATGGTTGATGTTGCGAAAGAGGTATATGGGAGTGCAAAGATGCACAAGTCTATGAATGGTGACGCATGGTGGGATGAGGAGGTAAAAGCCTTCGCTGAAAAAAAGAAGAAAGCTTGGCTAGACTATGTAGCCTGTTTGCAGTCGAATGACAGTATGAAAGATTTGAAGAAAGAAATGTACCGTTGTTGCGAGAATATCACCAAACACTTAGTGAAAGAGAAGCCCGAAAGGGAAAGTATGAAACTAGAAGAGAGGTTGGCTAACAACTTCGAGATGAACACCAAACTCTTTTGGAGGGAGGTGAAGAAGTCTCGGAGTTGTTCGTCTGCCTCCAGAATGAATAGAATTAAGTCTAAGAGTGGTGATATTCTTGCTTGCACACATGACGTGTTAAAACGGTAGAGTGAATTTTATGGAGATACTAGCTGTTACCCGCGGCTTCGCCCGCGTAGTCTAATAATTTAATATTTAGCTCTCCAACACTGCTCGTTAACATTTTAAGATAAAATGTAGCCTATATCGCTAACCAAAGTTTCATCCTTTTTTTTAAATGTTAAAATCAATTTAGCAATTTTGCCGTCAAAACTGAACATACACTTTCTCTTTTCTAATTTCACCTCAGATAAATAGTAGGAATACGTTATTGTCTCCACAGTTTTATCTGCACTTCGGCAGATCCTGTGAAATTAAACTGTATAGCAAGTTATGGAAACATCTAACAGATTTACTTTCGAAATTTTAGAAATATCCATATCGTCTCTGAGGTCTAACCGTGCGTCTTCGGAATGACTTTTTAAGATCTTGGGTTCGATCTCCAGTCCGGGCAACAAAAAAAAAACTAATAGAAATTGTGAAGTTTCAATTTTCTACTAAAAGTAACGTTGCTACTTGCCCGGGATTGGATAAGTGCCCGGTTTGCTACAGGATTGTCATCTACCAAATTGGACTTAACGTCGTCGGCTAGTCGTGAGCGATCTGGTTGTGCAGTTAGGCAAAACTTCGGGAATATCTTCAGAAACTCATATTTAGAAATTGTCATCTACCAAATTGAATTTAATGTCTTCGGCTAGTCGTGAGCGCTCTGGTTGTACAGTTAGGCCGAACTAACCCTTCGGGGATATCTTCAGTAACTCACATTTAGAAATTGTAGCAACAAAATTAAACTCTTCAGCTTTTTAATATTAGTATGAACAGATTCTGTGATAAATTTGACCTTGCACAGAAAAATGTCCTGGTATAATGAAGTGTCTACCTACTCTAAACGACGTCATTTGAAAACAATTATTGCTTTTGCGCATATTGCTAAAAATCTTCGAGATTCATCAGAATTGCCCAATAAAAGAGACTGTAGCGGCTCAGCTGATTCACCAATCAAAATAATAATACCTTACCAATAGGAAAAGCCTGCGTTTCATCTTTGAATTTTAAGGGATCACAATGCTGATATTTTTAATCATTTTTCCAATTAAAATCTAAGGAGTATTTTTATACTGTAACGTGTGGTCATAATAGAATCCTGCATTAACAAAAACATTCCTATTAAACTTACTGAAAATTATTCTACTTGGAGCTTGACGCTGAGCGCTAGCTAATCTCCTCCCTTGCGTCTGTGTAAATATCTCCAAATCCCTCAAAGATACTTAACGGTCAGCCTATTCCGCAAGTCTGTTGAGTCTGTGTATGGAGTGACCATTGTCGAATGCTAGCAAGTGATCATAATCCACAAAAACACTGTCCTTGCCAATTTTTTTTTAGAGTTTCCCTCGTTTTTACCGAGGATTTTATCATCAGATTCTGACCTGGTGACCATGGGACCACCTCTGAAATATACCCTTTTAAACAAAAAAACGATTTTCCATACGAACATTCATCACCTCTTTTTACCCATTCTCACCCATTTTTTGCGATTAAAAGTAGCCTATATTCTTTCGTTTATCATAAAGTGTCTAAATACAAAGTTTCACTGTTACAGCTTTAAAAATGACGAATTTCCATATGAACATTCATCCCCTCTTTTTACCCACTCTCCCCTATTTTTTTGCAATAAAAATTAAAAGTAGCCTTTGTTGTTCCTTGGGGCCTATTCTATCTCTGTACCAAATTTCATCAAACTCGGTTCACAGGTTTAGGCGTGAGAACGTAACAGACAGACAGACAAACAAAGTAACTTTCGCATTTATAATATTAGTAGGGATTTTTAACCAATTTTACTATGATTATGATATTAATATTTGCTGTTTTACTATGTGTATCATAATTTCTTTGTGTGTTTTTCGTTAATGATAAACTGAAGTACGTGGTTCATGGTTATGGACTTATGGTGAAAATTACTGTTAAATATTTTTCCTACGCAAATTGTGCCACCCCCGTTAATCCCCATAGGGGTTGATTTTCAAAAAACGCTTATATATGGATCTCATAATTTGTATTGCAGAGCATTATTTCAGTGTCACGCAAAATATTTCAAAAGAATTAAATTTTCCAGACAAACTTAGCCACCCCCTTTAACCCCTGATGGGGGTGAATTTCGAAAAACCTTAAATACGTGTTTCATCATTTGTACCTACTAAAAAGCATTAATTCAAAGTTTCATGCAAAAATGTGCAATAAAAATATTTTTCTCATACAAACTTTATCACCCCCTTTAACCCCCAATAGGGATGAATTTCGAAAAACCCTGAAATACGTGTTTCATCATTTGTACTAAAAGCATTAATTCAAAGTTTCATGCAAAAATGTGCAATAAAAATATTTTTCTTATAC
This sequence comes from Calephelis nemesis, assembly GCA_002245505.1. Lineage (NCBI taxonomy): Eukaryota > Metazoa > Arthropoda > Insecta > Lepidoptera > Riodinidae > Calephelis > Calephelis nemesis. The sequence goes on from NJDD01002743.1 coordinate 88,416, forward strand.
AAACTTTGCCACCCCTTTTAACCCTTTTAGGGGTTGAATTTCAAAAAAATAATATGCCTATGTCCTTCTCATGAATGCAAACTATCTACATACCAAATTTCAGCAAAATCTGTTGGGTGGTTTAGGCGTGAAAAGGTAACAGACAGACAGACAGAGTTACTTTCGCATTTATAATATTAGTGTGGATGTATGAATGTGCCCAAGATGCTACCACTGGGTTCGAGTACTCAAATGACTCGGAAATAGCGGAGGCATCTGATGGAAGAAGTTGAATCAAACTTGGTGGTCCTGCCGTCACGAAAAACGGGAATTTTTCTAAAAAAATTTTTCTAAAAAAAAATCCCGCATGTCACCGGGGGGGACAAACTAGGGGGTGACATGCGGGAATGACCGCGTCCGGGACTCTTTCTGGGTTCTTTGTAACAAATGTTGGAAAAACGACAGAGTAGCCGAAGACTGGCGACGTGCGGTCATAATGCTCTTCAGACATGGACTGTACAAGTTATAGGGCCATTAGTTTGATCAGTTTAGCATCAAAAGTGTATGAAAAAATAGTTGAAAGGAGAATGCAAGGGATGTCCTATGGATCATTGTGGGAGGCTCAAGGCGGTTTCAGGTCTGGAAGATGATGTACGGATTAAGTGATTTCGCTCCGCAACATTGTGGAAAAGCATCTGGCTATAGGTCAGCGGGTTTTCTGCGGTTTTGTGGATCTCAAAAAAGCGTTTGATAGGGTTGCACGTAAGGAACTTTGGGACATTTTGCCAGATTATGGGATAGTCGGGTCCCTGCTGCGTGCGGTGCAGTCAATGTATTTAGACTATAAACCATGCGTGCGGGTGGATGGCAACATATCGCCTTGGTTTGATGTTAATATTGGCGTCAAGCAGGGTTGTGTGTTGTCAGCATGCTTGTTTATATTATACTAGTGGCTCGCCCCGGCTTCGCACGGGTATAAAATGTACATATATAAACCTTCCTCTTCAATCACTTTATCTTTTGAAAAAACGCATCAAAATCCGCTGCGTAGTTTAAAAGATTTATTCTATGTTTACCAATGTATCAGTAAAGCAATTAGTAGTTACTTACTGAGTAAATTACTGAACGGTTAAATCCTTTCAGTAACTTACAACGCGTTTCAAAACCGCCCTAACATTATTTTTATGTGTCGAGTAGTTACTTAACACTTAAGAGGCTGACAAGTGGCAACAACATGTAAAATGAGATCTATTAAATTGGCCAACGTCAATTATTCAGATTCAACAGCATACCTCTTGAAAAGTCTTGTGGCAAAACCAGTAGTAAAAAAATATATAACGTGATATTGTTTCGGCTACGCTCAGTGCTTTCCAAAGACTACAATAGTGCTATCTGAGCCTTCAAGCTCTAAAGACTATCAAGCTCTACGAGCGCTCAAGGCTCAAAATCAGTGGCTTAGGTAGCAAGGTTTTTGTAGTTTTATTTTTACTTTCAGTGAAAGAAGTTCCATACAAAACATGAATCTTGTCACAGTTCCAACAAACTGTCCTCCAGGACAACAATTGATAAATGGACAGTGTAGAGATATTTGGAGAGGTCAGCTTAATGTGTGAGTAAAGCTGTTCGCTAACGTCTATTCCAAATTAAATATGTATTAAATATTGAACTGATTGAGGATATGAATTATTCAGATTTCTGTAAATGCCGCTAGGTGTTCTTTTTTGTAAAAGAGAATAGCTAGCATTTTAGGCTTCGAAGTGGTTCCACGATATTTCAAAATGGAGCTTGGAGCAATAAAATGGCTCGTATTGGTCCGGGTTCCTTTGCAGAATAGACCATCTGCCTTCTTGTGCCAGGCAGCTCGTAAAAGGCGAGCATAGGCTTACTGTCACTAACACCTTGACATCTTACTAGGTGGTAGAGTTTCGCAGCGACTCGCCCAGATTGGTAATACCGCCTTACCTATTTCTGCCTCCAACGTCATGACGTGTTCCGGTTCGGAGGGTACGGTAGCCGGTAAACTTACTTTTGCTCGAAGCCTAACATCCCGGCTTCAGGTTGGCAGCGCACCATTACCACCTTTGGTGTCTCTAGGTGGCGTGAATTTTTTACCATCAGGAAATCCATCTGCTTATTTGCCATCCAATATCTTAAAAAAAACTTTTTCCGTTTTTCATCTTTTGATTTCTATCAATGATTTGGTAATAATTCAATCAATTCCTTTTTATGACCAGGTATGATTTTCTCTTAATGAGTTAATCAGGTCATTAGGGCGTTTGGTCTCTACAACGCTGAACAAGAATAAATATTCACACACATTTGTAAGCACATTACAGTCTGTTGCATCGCGCCGATGGGTAAAACTAGTTTTTTTAAACTAATAGTATCTTACTTAAAATAAAGTTTGTATGAAAGTTGAAGTTAAAGAGTTTAATAACACAAAAAATAGGTGACGCTGACATTGAGTTGAATCGTGCTGTAAAATACATTGTGAACCATATAAACGCGAACCGTAAAAGATATCGTGACACGAATCATGAAACCAAAGAATAAAAATACTCTTTAACAAGAGCACGAAATTCAGTACCTGAGTAGAGTATACAAATAGAGAGGCTCCATTCTAAATTCGACGTTGAAATCGTCAAGATAGAAAGTGGTAGGAGTGTGTAATATAGGGTTCTTAAGAAATCGAATCGAAACTATATATTGAT
>NJDD01002744.1:0-16584 GCA_002245505.1 Calephelis nemesis
TTATCAGATTCAATCCATGAATAAAACTTCAACATCTGTTGTCAGTAGACTAAGGTTTGGTCATGTTTGTACCCCAGTTTTTCTCCATAAAATACATGTTCAAGATTCTCCTATCTGCGAGTGTGGACAGGAGGTAGGTACAGTTGATCACATTTTATTTAATTGCTCCAGATTCCCTACATCCTTGTATGATATCCTTCCAAATGACTTTCCTAAACCTCTCAACTATAAATGTTTATTACTCTCAAGTAATCGCAAAATTTCGAAGTTGTTATGTAGATATATAAAATCTAACAAAATCAAATTGTAAAAAAAAAAAAAAAAAGTTATGTTGACCCATATGTGTGTCTGTCCTTTGTAAAGTTTGGTGCTGGCGTATATATTGTGTATGTTTCTTTTTAGGTAGCTCAATATCTTCAGATAAAGTAAAATACTTACTGTGTGGTGATCCCATACTTGACATTGGCTAAATAAGTCGTGAAAAACGATTGAAAGCCATTTATACAAAAGAAGAAGAAGAAGAAGAAGAAGAAGTAAAAAAGCACTATTTACTTTAACAAATTCCCACACAACTAGCCAAAACCATTAAATTCCACAATGTAATAAGTAACATACCTATCCACAGCGACAGCGTTTTTTATTAGAGAACTGAAAATACACATTTTCCATGTCCTTCGTCGGATAGAATATTAATACTTTGTGGATCGAAGTGTCATATTATTTCTGTAGTTTCGAATAATATATTATTATTCAACAACTACATAATAATTGTTAAATATTATATTATTATTACTTATAAAAAAATCTCTGTTTAGTTATATTTGACTTTCTACCACTGGCGACACTAGACTTATGTCATTTTTTTAAACTCAGCGGGGCATGGCATGATGTACATTTTTTTTTAAAACAATACAATAATCAATTTTTTTGAAATAAATTGTGTGCGCACTGGTTGGTGTTAAATTATCAATAGTTGATAAATTAAAAATGAATTTCAAGAAAGTTTCACATGTGCTTTTTGATTTAGATGGACTTTTAATCGGTAGGTGTTACAATTTGCAAGATTTTTGTATTATTACGTAAGGATATGGAGTACATATGATCCTTAAAAACAAATAAATAACGCAAGTCAACTCCGTACTCTATTTCTAGCAACATTTCTTGCTGCTTATGAAAACGCGATTGGGAAACAACAATTTTCACCTGGACTTTAAATGGCAATCATTCAAGTTTTCTTCTTAAAGGGTTTAGCTGTATAAATTTAGTGACTTATGGATGTAGGCAGATAGTACGCATTTTTGCCAGAATAAACATTTTTATTAAATATATTAGTTGGTTCAAAAACTAACCTAATCAAACAGTTATTTTGGTTGTTCAATCAGTAAAATTTAATTCCCCGTATTGGTCCATGTCTCCTGAATAGATTAACATTTCTATCTGGCAGCTCAAAAGTGAAATTATTCATGCATCTACTTACCGGGTTAGGGATTCACCACCATACTTCTATTCCTCTCTGTTATGACCGTCATGTTCTGGTTGGGTCTGGTAGGTTAGCTCGGAGGAACTATAGACCTGCCATGCCAGGATAGTGGAGCACTTATAACTGCTACCATTGAACTCTTAATTTAACCTAACAGGAGGAAGGTCAAATGTGTGGTTACAAAATAAGTGTCATGTATGAAAAAGAGCATTCTGAGTTCTGACTGCATATAAAGTTGTTGTGTATATAAGTATATTGTGCATATAGTGTGCACACTAGTAACTTGTGAAATAAAATATTATAAAAAGTAAACAAAAAGAAAATTGAATTTTTCCAATTTTCTAATAAAAAAAAAATGTTGGTCGGGATTGGAAATGTGCCCAGTTGGCGATAGTCTTGCCACCTATCACATTGTGGGACTTAGTGTCTTCGGCTAGTCGTGGGTGCCCTGGTTGTGCCTCTGCCTACCTCTTCGGGGATATGGGCGTGAAGATACTTTTAAAATATTATCAACATAAAAATAACATTAAAATTTGTTCTAGAGAAAATGATAAGGGTGTCATTCCTTGCTCTCTTCTAGCCTTCTCGTTAAACATACTTGTTTTAATTAATTTTAAATCTATTGTGTAATCTAGATGTTGCCCATGTGGTTTCACAGGAACATTGTTTTGTGATAAAAACTCATCCATTAATCCAAGTTAACCTCTATGTGTGGACCAAATTTCATGAAAATTGGTTCAGCAGTTTTTGCGTAAAGGAGTAACAAAAAAGCAAAAAACAGACAAACTTTCGCATTTGTAATATTAACAGGATACTAAGACATTTTTTCTAATTATGTTAAAACTTAATCAATTAGTAAAAAACCGTTGATGAAAGGATTTCAAACAAAAATTAATTTTAACTTACAGATTCAGAAAAACTGTATACTGAAATTTTTGCTACCATATGTGATCAATATGGAAAAACTTTTACATGGGAACTTAAAGAGAGCCTGCTGGGATTCCAAGGTCATGAATGTGCTGAGAAAATAATTGCAGCATTAAATCTACCCATAAGCCGAGATGAATTTATGTTAGAAGGCCAAAAAATTGGCGAGAAATTGTTTCCCAGTGTTCAATTAATGCCAGGTAATTTTTTACTATTATGTGTAAATAAAATATCAGCTTCCTGAATATTTTAACAATTTAAAAAAAAGGACTTCTCTCTAGACAGTATTTGTAGTTTCACCTGACTGTGTATAGATTAGCAGACCTTGTGTTTCCTTACCACCAAAAAATTAGAGGCCTGCTTAACTTACTAAACTTTTCTGCTATTCTGTGCTAGGACCTTCTGAGGATATGAGATGAAGAAATTACTTAATGGGTCAGATAAATATATGTCTTCTCTATTCTTAAGTATTTGTATCATGTAGACAAAATTTCTTATAGTTATTAAATAATTTTAAAAAATGAATGATGTTTCAGGTGCCCAAAAATTAGTGGAACACCTACATTCGAAGAATATTCCAATTGCATTGGCCACAAGTTCTAGTGAAGATAGTGTTAGTAAGAAAATGCAAAATCACAAAGAGTTCTTGAAATATTTCCACCATCTCACAATGGGATCTTCTGACCCCGATGTAACCAAGGGAAAACCAGACCCATCTATATTTTTAGTCTGTGCATCAAGATTTCCAGATAAGCCTAATCCAGAAAATGTGAGTAAATACATTTACTAAAACAAAAAAAAGTAATAATTTTAGTTAACCTCTCCAGTGCCCCGCCACCGTATCACGGTGGACTGTCTTACCCCCCTTAAGTGCCCCGCCGCCGTCTCACGGTGTTAACTGACTCAGTCCAAATATTATATATTTTTTAAATACGGAGATCTGTTTATCCCTTTCTTATGCTTAAAATATTGAAGATAATGAAACGATTGACAGATCTAAAACGCACACATGCTTCAGTTCGACGAATAGCTTAACAAAAAAGCCAGCTAAAGTTTCAAGTGGCTACAGTAGTTTGCTCTCGGGCGTTAGCTGAGTTCAAAGCGTATTTTTTTGTGGTTTTCAGTGAATTTTTGAAAAGGAAAGTGCTTGGTAAGTAGCTAAATGTTATTCTTGATAAGTGATAAAACTATTTTCATTATAATTTTGATGTATGCAATTAGATTTTCAATCTTTAGATAAAGCCCACATTCATAACCATACAAACCTTTGCCAAAACTCATTGTAAATTCATAAAAAGAAGTTATATTTTTATTAAAACTTGTGCTTTGTTTGCAAATACTCTCATTAACTTTAAATTGTAACAAATAGAAAAAGATTTAGTGTTTAGATTAATCTGAAAAACAAACAAATTTGAGCATCGTCACCCATCAACCGTCATACGGTGGCGGGACGCCCTGGCTTATGATTTCAAAATGGCGGAGAAATATATTCTTACTAGTGAACACAGAAGTCATGGAGACGTCTAAAATATTTTTAGTACTAATATTAGGATTTTTTTTTCTTATCTGATCTAAATTACGTACAATGTTGGGATGCTTCAATAAATAACTATATGTTTTTAACTCACTTTGAATAAAAAAATTTGTTTATTTTTTTAATTTTCTTAGTATGTTACTCGACTTTTTCGTAATTTGATCGCTTATTTGCATCCTAAAAATCATCACTCCTGATGACACAGAAAACTATTTTTTGTCCGTTTTTTACATTTAGTGTGTTTCTTTCGAAGTCAAAAAGGAAGTTTTCAATCCGACTTCATTTTTTTGCGTATTTTGTAGTATAACATGTTTTCTGATTACTGGGCGACGCGTGGGTCGATTTCCAAAATGTTTTTTTGTTGATGTTGATGGAGTTTTCTCCATATATAAAGTCGATATTTTGTTTTGGACAATATCACGCCACATTATAATGGTTACCTGGTATGTATGTATGTATGTATGCATATATGTTTTTTTTTGTTTATTCTTTTTTTTATAATATAGCTATGTTTTTATTCCTGTAATCTTATTTTTTTATTATAAATAGATATACGATCATGTTTGCATTTTATTTTCTATCACTAGATCTAAAAACGTTGAAGTAATGTAAAATAGAAAAAAATATTTAATAAAGTTATGTCTTGTTATGTATGTGTAAATTGCAGAAAAATAACACTATTTTAAAATAAAACAATAATCTAATCTTACAACTACTTTATTAGTTAAATTTTAAATATTCCTCGATTGGCGACTCCATACATTTATTGTTTCGACATTTTTGGTTTGGTATGAAATTTTATCAACATTTCCGACTTGATTTTAAAACTTAGACAAACCATTAGACATATGTTTTAACCTATATTGGCACTACATTTTATTTAGATTTTGAGGAATTAATTTATTTGTAGAAATACCAAAAAGCTTAATATTGACAGCCGAAATTTTGATAGTGGTTTTTTTGTATACTTAATTCTTTTTATTCGTAAATTTTTTAAAGATTTGACCAGTTGAAAAAGATATTTCGTTATAATCTACTTGAATAATTAGTTATACGCATCATGAAACCCTAAAAAGTATATTTAAATTGGATAATTAGAGCCAAATAAGTTTTTAAACATAGTTCTGTTGCAGACATAACTTTGCTTTTACGCTTTTATTTTCAAAGCAATTTTTTTGATGAATTTTATAAGAACAGAGTGTTTTTATGTATATAAATTAATAAAGTAACTATTATTATTATTGTTAAAAGCTTGTATCATGATTTTTAATGTTCGATATTATTTTTTTTAGTATTTTCCTACATTTGCATGCGCAAATTAACGCATTTGCGTGATGTAATCGTTTGGAATACTTCCATTTGTAAACAAATTTAGTTATCTATCTTAATATGTTCTAGCAAATTTCATGCCGATTCTGGATATATAAATATCTAATACTACTCGTATATAAATTTACGTAGAAATCGGCATTCAAGCGCTGACCGCCAACTTACGTTTATGCGCGAAATTTGGCATGGGCACTTCTCGAATATTTGACATTTGACATTGGGGCACCGGAGAGGTTAACTTAAAAGTTAGTTATATCCCAAAAATAGACTGACAATATTTTAGTTAGATTTTATGCAAAATTTTTAAACTTTATTTGCAGATTTCCAAACAGATAAACATTCTTTTTTATGGATGAGAGAGGAAACAAACACACAGCTCTCCTGATTGGAAATGAGCCAAGAGCTATAAACCCCATAAATGATACAGGTAGATCACTTTCTTGAGGCTGGGGTGAAGTCAACTGGCTACCCTTTCTCTATCCTTCGTATACCGTATTAGTCCGGGCTCCTTTGCAGAATAGACCACTTGCCTTCCTGCCAGGCAGCTCGTAAAAGGTGAGCATAGGCTTACCGTCACTAACACCGTGACATCTGACTAGGTGGTAGAGTTTCACAGTCACTCACCCGGAATGGTACCACTGCCTTAGCTGGTAAAACAATAGCCGGTAACATCCCGGATCGGGTTGGCAACGCACTATTACCACTTTTCGTGTTTCTAGGTGGCGTGAATTTTTTACCATCAGGAAATCCATCTGCTTGTTTGCCTTCCGATATTATAAAAAAAAAAACAATAGTGCCATATGCATATCAATCCATATTAAACTTAATTTCAATCAACTTACATTGTTTTCTTTCAGTTTTTAATATTTTGCTAAACTTACAAATACTTTGAAAGAAAGAAAGAAAGAAAGAAAATTATTTATTTGCGGAAATATGTGTGTAAATGAGATGTTACAAAAATATTTAAGTATATCAACATATTCTACCATATTTTGGTGTGCAAATATTTTAACATTTATAAAAAATATTATTTAATAAGGTATATATGCTTTAACTTCTAAGCCTATTATTTATATTTATAACTAGATTAATTATTTATTTATAAACATTTAATAACTATAATTGAATTTAACCCTGTCTACCGTAAACTACCACCGTTTCCAAACCTAGCCAGACAGGAGAAGAAACGGCGAAACAAACTCCTCGGCCACCATACCTTTCATTATATTTGGTTAATAATTATTAGCTGTTTTACTATAAATTCTTTTCTACAAGAAAATCTTTGACACTATAATATGTTTTATCTAACAACAAGTCAAATACCTTCCTTCGAAATCTTTTTAATGGAAGAGATTTGAGATTATCAGGAATTTTTTTTTCTTTTTTTTTCTTTAAGAACCTTCTGACAATATTTAATATATTAAATATGAATAAGCAATATTATTCCAACAATTCCCAGGTAATGGCATCCATCTCTGGCAATAATGCAATTGGCAAGCCGAAATTATAGCAAAAAATCTGTGATGAGACTAACAGCTGCCTTACCACAAAAAAATATTTAGACGCCAGTTTTGCTAAACACTGTTTAAAAGTGGACACCCCACCAATACAAAATACAAAATATTTATTTAAGAAAAATACACATGTTTTATGATTGATTAATATCAACCTCCGTACTAGTTAATGATTTAACTGTGTGACGGTAGATTGAGATTCCTCTTTCACAATAAGCCGCACGGCTGTTCGAAGTTGTTTAAAACTTGTTTTGAATAGGTACATAGTATACGATAGTTTTTAAGATAAACATGATTTAAACAAAAGTAAAATATTATTATATGGCCAATAAATTTCAACTAGAGCAGTTAAAGGGCATTTGAATAAGGTATACATAATAGTAATAATAATAATAATAATATTAAAAAAATATATATCTAAAAATATAATTTGAATGCATAAATACTAGTGAATAATGTTTGTATGTTTGTGTGTGTGTGTGTGTGTGTACTTGATTGTTTTTGTGGGGTTGCATGCCTTTGCAGGCGTGCGTGTATCTGTATAATATGTTTGTGTGTAAGTGTAAATATTAGGACAGATTTTTAGGTTTTATGGTACTAGCTATGACGTTAAGACTTAATTGATAGGCTTTATCAAATCTTCAGTTTGATCATACGTAAGAGAGTTTAGATATTTATATATATTTTGTTTTAACGAATATTTTGTTAAGTTTAATAAATTTATATTTCTAGATATTCTATTATAAACTAAAGGGCCCAAATTGTGTATGAAACAATGACTGAAGGCGGTATTATATAAAGGTACTCTAAAAACTTTATCTTTCCTACGCTTAGACAAGCAAGTTGTGTCAAAAATTTGAGAGTGCTGTTTAAATATTATTTGTTGTATAAACATTTGCCTTACAGTAAGAATAGGATTTTCTTGATACAGAAGAGATGTGGCATATTTAAAAGACTTAAAAGTCATTACTTTAAGTACACAACGCTGTGCCCTTTCTACAGAAATCATTACATTTTTATATGTTCCTCCCCAAGCTTCTATAGCATACAAAATTATGGAATTACACAATGCGAAATAAGTGTCTAGCATTAATTTAGTGCTGAATATATGTCTAAGAGTTTTAAATACATATACTAGCCTTCTTACACGTGCTGCCAGTAAGTTGACATGTTCTTTCCAATTTAAATGACAATCAATGATAACACCTAGGTATCGTAAAGTCTTGGTTTGTGTTATATATTCGCAGTTACATTTTGGTTCTACCCCATCACATTGATTGTGTACTTTATGTTAACTGCATTAGCTTTTGGTTGCGAGTTCGCTCGTATGCTAAAATTCATACTTTTAGTTTTTGCTGTGTTTAGGGTAAGTAAATTTTTATCAAGCCAATTTTTTATTATGTTAAAGCCATCATTCGCGTATTTGTTAGTCTCTTCCCAAGTTTTACCGTGAACAACCAGTACTGTATCATCAGCGAAAGCAAGAATTTCACCATTTGCTATGGGTAAGCTGCACAGGTCATTTATATATGTATATCAAAAATAACGTCCTCACTTATAAAACCTGCAACATTTACACATTGTCTTCTATCCATCATATAATTTGTAAGAAGTTTTAGTGGTGTGCCACGGACACCTATGTTTTCAAGTTTCTTAAACAACAATGGATAGAAAACAGTGTCAAACGCCTTCTTTAGATCGAGGAATATCCCTGTGCATCTTTCACCTTTATCTAAATGGTAAGTTATAAACGACATAAGTTTATTAATTGCGTCAGTGGTTGATCTGTTATTCCTAAACCCAAACTGATTGCAAGCAATAATTTCATACTTTTCTAGATTTGATTTTAGACGATAATTTATTAACTTTTCTATTATTTTTGAAAGAGTTGGCAGTAGAGAAATGGGTCGATAGTTTGATGCTTCACTTTTGTCCCCAGATTTAAATATTGGAATAACAATTGTTTTTTTTTTTAGGGCAAATGCTACATGTGAATGATGTGTCAGCATACTGATTGGGAACCCAAATTTAAACACTGTAGTGAAAAGGGTGTTCAAAGACAGTTAATTTTTTTTGGTACTAAGATGCTTATTGCCTATTCTGGACAAAAAGCTTAATTTAAACAGAGTTCTGTTGTTTAAGTATAGTTTTATAGTTAATTACATTCTGCAGTAACGTGGCTGGATTGTTATTCCTACTGGCAAGCTAATGATTACAATCTTACAAATAAGCTGGATACCCTGCAAAAGACTTGGCGTGAAGATACATAAATATTGTTTACAATAATATTTATAATAGAAAGAAGGGTAGTTTTTTAATTTACTTACACTTAAGGCACAACAAACCAGTCTCAGCTTGACAGAGGACCATTGCCAACATTGTGTCTAAAGGCAAAATATATTACTAATATAAATCTGGTTTTGTTTATTATGCAGTACTGTACAAAAAACATATCTATTATGTCCTTTGTTCTTGCTATTATTATAAATTTGAAGTTTAGTTCTAATCATATTTAATTGTAATGTGATAGATATTTTTTACCATCAGTATATGCATCTGTCTAGTAATCTTATCGCCTCTGTGGTCTAGCAGTCCAGGTTTCAGTCAATCACAACTTAACTTTATGAGGTCCCGGGTTCTATTTCCGGATCGGGCAACAAAAAGCAAATATGTTTTTTCCAATTTTCTAATAAAGATAATGTTGCTTGTGATTGGATGTATGCCTTGATGATAGGCTTTGATATTTAGGCTTTTGATAGTTTGATGATAGGCTTGCCACCTATCACTAATCACACAGTGGGACTTGATGTCTTCGGCTAGTCAGGGGTGCCCTGGTTGTGTCTCTCTGGTTGTGCGGGATATGGGTGTGAAGATACTTCTACTAAACTAACTAAAATATTATATTTCAGTGTCTGGTGTTCGAGGATGCTGTGAATGGTATGAAAGCAGCATGTGCAGCAAGAATGCAAGTTGTTGTTGTTCCTGATCCTCGTGTGGACAAAAACTTGTTACAAAATGCTACATTAGTTCTTGACTCTTTGGAAGATTTCAAGCCAGAAATCTTTGGCTTACCGGCCTATGACTAACGTTAAGATTATGGTTAGAATAAAGAGATGCATGCTATCTTTTTCATATGAAATGAAAACAAAAGAGATGTAACATTTTAGACATGTCAAATTAGATGTTTTCAGAGGAGTGCATTCCTCTGAAAACATCTATCTGTAGAAATGTTGTGTACTAACTGATCTGAAAGCACAAAAGGTGTTTTGACTCTTTCTATTACTTTCAATAAAAGTAGATAGCAATTGATTTTAGTTAAGTGAGTGCACAGCAAAATTATCACCATTTTCCCTGCATTACGATACAAACTAGTCAGAAAGAAGGCAAATCAGTAGGGTTACTTTGAAAGCTCGATTTCACACAAATTAGAAATTGGAATCGACTATATAATTTTTGTTACCCTTGAACACAGTACTAGCGGATTAACTTTTAGTTCCTAATAACTTCAACAAATGCGATAAAATAATTTATTGCTTATTATTGACTAAATGTTAATAATTTGCTAGTACTTTGTTTACTATGGAGCTGAAAATTGACATGTCCGATTCCAATTGCCAATATTGCATGAATCGAGATCCGAGAGTAAGCCTACTTACTGATAATAGTAAATACGATTAACTTAGTTCAATTTTGTGATGATGTTTAGATGTATGTTTTGTTATTCAATCTCACCATATCACCTGAAGTAATCGCTACAAATTATGCGGGTAGTCCTTAATATTGACATAGATTATTTTTCCTATTATTCAGTGCATTCTTTTGAAAGAGCTTTACATACACAGCTAATGGCTATACTATCGACGCACTATAATGCCTGGTTTGACATTTGTGTTATTTAAATAAACGTTTTTATTTTTTTATTCAATTTTTCATGAGCTCTTGCATACTAGATGTAGGTAATGACTAAAACTTACAAAATTTAAATATTATATATTAGATTATATGTCAAACCGGTCATTTTATCGTTCTTCTAGTTTTTGTCTTTCTACTATTCACTATTGTAGTGACTGCATAAGTGTTATTGTTAATTCTAAAGAACTACGTTTGTTTATAAATAGTGTTATGCAAATAATGTCAGAGTCTTATTTTGTCTTAGGTGACGTACTCCGGAACCGGAAAAATAAATAGGCAAGCACTGACGTGATGGCTACAGGAATAATGGTCTTAATCCTATAGCTATGACGTCAGTGCTCGCCTAAATACGATTCTAGTTTGCACAGTAGTGTAGTTATTAAACTTATCTTGGCGTGAGGCTTGACAGCCCCGCTTCGGTTTGGCAACGCATTAACGGCTATGTAAATTCTTACCCATGCCACTATATTACTACTCTTAACAAGACCTGTATGGTTACTCTTGAAGCTCGATTGATACAATATTGGAAATTGGAATCGAGTATATCATTTTTGGTACTCTTGAACACAATACTGGCGAATTCTTAACATTTAGTTAATAGTAAACAATAATTTACGTTATTAGATTAAGTAACTAAATGTTAATGATTCGCGTGTGTTGTGTTCAAAAGTACCTAAAATGACGCAGTGTCTATACAATTTCGATTTCCAATTCGCATGATATCGAGATTCAAGAGTAAAGTCATTTCTAAATACTGCTGACTCTCTCTAAAGTACTGGCCTTTCTTTCATTTTGATTTTTTTAATTAATGTCACAAGACTGTAAAAGAGAGACTGGTAAATAAGAGAAAGGCACCAGGTCTTTGTTAGGAGTGTTACCTCCAGAAGTAATATAGCTTTATGGTCTTACCATCAGGTCTTTGTTAGGAGTGTTACCTCCAGAAGTAATATAGCTTTATGGTCTTACCATCAGTTTAACATTGTCCAACTGATATTTATCCATTGAATTGAAAAATAAAATTAAATTAGGATTATCAAAAAAATGTAAATTGACTTTCCTTATGGACAAATTCATTTTGAATAAGTGTGTATGTTGCCATGCAAAATTTTTGTATGTTCTAACAATACATAATTTTGTCTGTTTTTAGAAAATAATTATTTTATGTGTAAGAATTTTAACTGTCAATGTCAAGGACCAGTAGGCTTACTCTTGAAACACGATTCATGCAATGTTGGAAATGTATGTCATTTTAAGTACTTTTGAACAGAATACTGACGAATTATTATCATTTAATTAATAGTAAACAATAAATTATTTTATCGGATTCGTTAAATTTATTTGTAACAAAATGTTAATAATCGGCTAGTACTTTGTTCAAAAGTAGCTAAACTGGCATACTCGAATCTAATTTCCGATTCGCATGATATCGAGATTCATGAGTAACCCTCCTGGCTAGGAAAAGAGACAGTAATACTGTAATTTAGTAACTAGAAAACTGATCTTACTTTTTATTTATAACAATGACGTCTTGGCGAGTAAACTTTAGCTATAAATATACAATTGAAATTGAGTAGTAAAAACTAAGCGCTGTAAAACTACAAAAAACCGACTCCAATTAGTATCTATTTACTACGTCTTGATTTGATAATACTTATAGATTTTTTTGAACATAAACTTTATCAGCATCCCACTATGATTTATAATATACAATATATGTTTAATAAGTATAACTCAAAAACCAATAGTCGGATCATGATAGAATTTGTATGGCACCACTTTTGAAATATGACATACCTTTCCAATTATTTAATACTTATTTAAATATTTAATACGTAGACGCAACAAATTTTGTCGGGGAAGATTAAGAATTCCAAACATGTACACTCCATTTTAGATTTTTGTGTGTTTTATGCAATCAATTTTGATAGGTTTAAAATATTTTCATATTTTTAAAGTAAGGCTGTCTTTTATGCTTTGGATACTTAATATATTTTTTTAAGTTTTTGATATTTTGTTTCTTATATGTAGGTATAAATGTATACTTCAATCCACTACCTCCTCACACTAGTCATTTTTAATTTAAATAAAAAAAAATAACTGTAATGTTTTTTTACTCTTTTAACCTTAAAATAAATCTTACACTTAAGTCTTTATAATTTGTGCGTAGAAGCCTAGATTGTTTTTTTTTTATGATGTTGACATTACAAATTATAAAAACATATTTACTTATAATTGGCATTGTATATTGGGTCGCGCTTATGACGCGCGCTCAGTTAGCCTGAAAAAAAAATTGGACGCGTCTGACAGCCGCGACTTACATAATATGTATGTCGTCGGCCGATCGTTTGATTGGCCATATGTGCCTAGACACATCATTATATGCCGGCGCTTCATGATGTGCCCATCTATAGATGGGCAGATCATTCCACGCTTAACGTTTAACGATTTGGCCAGTGATATTTGGGCATATCGTTTATGAAGGGTGTCCAAGGTTTTAGAAGATAAAATTTATTTTTAAATTAATATGTTTATTTGTAAAACTACATCACTAATTTTGTAAAATTAGTGGTTCACCAAATTCCAAAAATATTTTTAATAACTCGAATGCCACATCTGCGGCCCTCTTAGATTTTAAATGTCTTAAGTGTAGAAACTTGGTATCGTGGTCCTGATGATTCATTAACCACTTTTATTTCCTATCCGGAGCTGACTGAAAATCAATAAGGTCTACTTGGCCTCGTGAGTCGAAATCAGGAGATATAATTGGTTTAGTCACAATACCTTTTTTGGCATCGAACGTTTCATTTCACACACTGCGCATAACTTAATGTATATTTCTATTTTTTTTAGGTATGTGCAACTTTTTTATAATATTATACACCATTTTTTCCCAGCGCGGGCGCCACCACTGACTCGAAATGCAACTACTTTACGATCCGCCCAGCGTTTACTGGTCGATCGGCCCAGCGCTTAACTGGCCATATCGTTGATCACGTCGATCGGCCCGACTTCGTACTAGGCAAATCATGAAGCGCCGGCATATCACGATGTGCCCAGGCACATAATGAAATGGTCATTTGAAAGATAGGCCCACGACATATAGATAATGAATGTACGTACACTGAGCCGTGCAAACTATTCGTAAGTCTTGGACGTGACCTTGAACGTTCGGACGTCCGAAAGATATCTGGCGCGCTCGATGTGTTATGTCGGCTGTTAGCGACCGCGGATGGCATGTGTACACTTAATACCTATTACATTTCCAACATTACTTGGTTTTGAATCTCGATTTCATGCACATTGACCCTCTGTGGTCTAGCGGTTCAGTTGTTGGACTTGACTGCCAAGACATTGAGTCCCGGGTTTTTCCAATTTTCAAATTGTTTTTCAAATTTTTTAAATTGTGAGATATGGGCGTGAAGATACTTTTTGGAAATTTAGATCGGGTTTGAATCATTTTGTACACTTGTGTACTTGCGAAATAAATCGGTTTCCGATCCGAATGAAATCGAGATTAAAGAGAAACCCTACCGATGTTAAGACGCCTGGAATGGCTAGCGGTAGACCATTACCTAAAGACGAGTTGCCGCAGAACTTTACCAACTTATACTTAAAACGGTATTAACATTACCTATTAGTAACGCCGGCACATAAAACAAATAAAAAGAAATATTATGGTAAAATATATAAGTGTTTCCCCGTATTGATCCCGGGATCCATGAAGGATATAGAAGGGGTGGGCAAATTGTATTGACCGCGGGCCGGTAAATTAAAAAAATCTAGTGCTGGGCCAGTAAATTAAAGATGATCTTAAGGCGGGCCTATTAATTAAAAATTAATCTTAAGGCTGACGGGTTAATTAAAGCACCTAAAAATAGCAGTAAATATTTCGATTAAAAAACGTTGTGTAAAGATAACATAAGGCATTTTTTTTCATTTTACAATCCTTTATTGAAATAAAATCTATTTATGAAGCCTTAACATATGAAATACGCAAAATATATGTTTAAAGTATCGATTCAGTATCTTAATTGTTCAAATTTCAATAGTCTTTTAACATTTCGACCATTAATTTTTTTAAGGAGATTCATATTTTTTCTAAAAAAGAACCCTCGGCGCGGCGGGCCGGAGATTGCCCACCACTGATATAGATCAAATGCTTTACTACTAATAGCTCGTAAAAAACGTCGACTGTTATCACTAACACCGTGACCCTAACTGGATTGTAGAGTTCAGTGACAGCTAACCCCAATTCATACCACCACCGTCTTCCTTTTCTGCAATCATGACCTCAGTATTCAACATCGTCGTGTTTCGATCTTATTACCTTCATGATCTTTGACATAAGTGGTATGATTTGTAATAAAAAATGCGGTTAAAATATTTTAATCATCATAAGGAGGTAGCCCGAACAATTCCGGACGAAATTCTTCTATAGAATCAAGGATGAGTGTTCCTTCAGATGCCAAACTTCGGTCCAGCCTCTTGTCGGGGACCATTACAACTTGCATACCAGCTGCACGAGCTGCCTTTACCCCATTTAGAGAGTCTTCAAAGACCAAACACTGTAAAAAGCAAGCATATTAGTAAGCATAATATTGGTTACTGTGTTAGGCAGACACGGTCCTAGGGACTTTGCCGCCCTGGGCGATATCGGCGATTTCCCCTTATTCATATTTTAAAAATTTTAAAATATGAATAAAATAATTCTTCGTTCTTTAAATTTTTTGTTTGCCGCCCCAAAAAATTATCCGCCCTGGGCAGCCGCCCAGTCCGCGGCCCTGGTGGTAGGTAGACCTTTCGATAGAAAACATTGTATTATAGCAGACTAGTGGCCCGCCCCGACTTCGCATAGTTATGAAATATACATATAAACCTTCTTCTTCAATCACTTTGTCTATACAAAAACCGCATCAAAATCCGTTACCTAGTTTTAAAGATTAAAGCATACAAAGGAACAAAGAAAGCGATTTTGTTTTATTGAATTAATTTTAGTGAAGATACAATTTTTTTAGTAACTGAGCTAGTAATTACCTCTGTGGTCTAGTCCGGTGTTGGACTGAACTTCAAGAGGTCCTCTTTACGATTCCCTGTTCGGGCAACAAAAGGAGATTTTTTTTCAATTTTCTAATAAAAGCTACGTTGGATATTGTACCTACTCGGTTGGACTTGCCAAATTGTGGGACTTCGTATATTCGACTGCTCGTGGATACCCTATTTTTGCCTCTGTCTTTAGGGATATGGGCATAAAGATACTTTTAAACAAGAACACATATTCTCCTATAGACATGTGTGGGAAAGTCAGTGGAATAGACAAAATGACGCCAAAAACACAACAAAGCGAGGGTCTTCTGTACCCGACAAGGTGTACCTAATCTTTGCTTAGAAACTGGTTCGTCTAAGAAGTGTAGGTATGTACTTACTTGTTCGAAAAAGCTAGTAAAAAAAAACTAACATCGTGATGTAAGATTTGAAGTTTGAACAAATTTGTGTATGTGTGTTGCACTATTTATTAATTAATAAAATCAACTAGGCGTAAGCTAGTTTATGTTACATGTAACTTTTCCCGTCATTTGACAGCTGTTTGATGTACGCTTTTCCGTTTGAGTTTGCAACTGAGAGACATAATCAGCCCCCTGATTTGCCCAAATTAGTACAACCAGAGATTAGTAGGTATTTATTGTCGTGGAACAACCAGTTTACCTATTCGTTGTCGTTGCAAAATAATTCCGGGATAAGTTACACAAATTGAGTCTATCCCCAAAGTAAGCAAATAATATGCTTGTGTTATGGGTCAACGATTATAATAAGTACGCAGAAATACTTAAATATACAGCCCCGGATCTAGGGGGGGGGGCAAGCCGGGGCCCGCGCCCCGGGCGGCAAGT
>NJDD01002745.1:0-62545 GCA_002245505.1 Calephelis nemesis
TCCAATCCCGACCAACATTTTTTTATTAGAAAATTGGAAAAATCCAATTTTTCTTCTTGTTGGCCGACCCGGGATTCGAACCCGGGACCTCATGCAGTCAAACCCAACACCCGGACATACATACATAAATACATAGTTATAATGTTTTATTAACAAAAATCAGAGAAAAACGTAAAAAATTGGTCAAACCCGGTTCACCCCGTACTCGGGGTGAACAGACTCAGAACTGGGGTGATCAGGGTTTTAGGCTAGGGTTGTCAAAAAAAAATGTTCCATAATAATATTCAACAAGTCTTTAATCTTTGCAGTTAGCTAGGTAACAATTTTTTACACAGTAATAAAAAATCAAACCACTAAATAAATACCTAACAATTACGTAGGTATTTATTTTAAAATCAGTCTTATATAAAACTGCTCCATAAAAAATCTTATATATAATAATAATAATCTCCATAAATAATAACGTTTTTTATAAAATAAATCTTTACAATTTTTAAAACAAAAAAAAATGACTTCTCGCTTAGTGGAAAATCTCTTGCTCATAAATAAATAGGAAAATAACGTTTGTTATAAAACATATCCTTACAAAATAAAACAAACCAAAAAAAATCTTCTCGCTTAGTAGGTCCATAATATTAACCTAACATTTAAGTACCTATTTTCGAAATATAATCGGAAATAATCATTCTAGAAATTACAGTGAAAACGAAGACTTCTCGCTTAGTACGTAGATCCATAATATAGATATTGTATCCTGGCACCAACATCGCCAGACCTACCTACTCGTCTTCTAAAATCTTCATAATTTCGTCAGCATTATTAAAGTAATTTAAACTAATTTCCGAACCTCTTCGGCTTGGGATCGGAGCTGCATTTGGAGTACAAAACAGTTTGGTTTTTTTTTATTGTGCACACCACATTTTTATCTTCTGTCTTATTTTTCTTTGTAAGAATACGATTCGATGTAACTATTTCATCAGATAATATTTTGACCTTACACTCCTTTATAGCCTCTTTCTTGTTTACTTGTCGAATACTGCCATCTTCGTCTACATATGTGTCTTGTTCTGTTTCTGTCTGTTTTATTAAAATTTCTTCTCTTTCAACAAATAGATCATCCTCTTAAACAATAGGCATCGATTCTATATCCATGTCAAGAATCGCATTCATAGTGGAAGTCCTAGCACTACTGATTGATGGATTCAGAGGTATTTGTGTATTTAGGGACAAAGGAATCAATTTTTCAATAAAGCGACTGTTTGAAGATAGTAGTTTGGATTTTTTTCCTAATCCTTTTTTTTTCTGCATTGATACAATATTGCTTGTAGTTTGTTGCTCATCTTCTTCGGGTCTATTTTCATTATTTAGTTCATACGGACACACACTTCTACCAGGTACAACATTTAATTTCTTTTTCTTCTTTGGTTCAGTAATATCCAAAGTTCCTTAACGCATTTCTTTTAGATACTTCACAAATGACTCGTTCACAGCATCTTGGGCAGTCTCATCTATTTCGGCATTTGGAAGGCGAGATATGACTTCTTCACCGTTTAAAGGAACAATACCAGTTTTTTTAAATCCAGAAAGTATATTGGATTTGGCGTTAATATTAAGCTGATTGATCAATAGCTTCAAAAGGCGAGGAAAACATCCCTTTGGAATGGAGCTTAAATTCCGTCCATCAGTTTCTTTCCACTTCTGCAAAATACTCCGCCGTGCTTGTTTCATAGGACGGAAAAAGGCCACGTCTAGTGGTTGGGTCAAATGAGTGGAGTTTGGTGGCAAAAACACAAAGTGTATGTCCTTTTCTTTACACAGATCTATTAAATGCACTGAAAGATGAGACGATAAGTTGTCACCTATAAGAAGTTTTTTTACCGGTTTTTTTGTCAAAATATGGAATAATGACATTTGTGATCCAATCACTAAAGATTTCTCCATCAAACCAGCCAGATTTCGACCTGTTATAGCAGGTTCCTTTTGGGCCATTTTGTATCCAAGTATCGTAAAGGTAGGTTGACTTATACACTACATAAGGCACCAATAGTTCTCCTTCAGCGTTTGCTGCAATTATCAAAGACGTACACCCTTTTGAAAAATTCCGGATTCGCCCAGAGTCATCTGATAAATTTGTTTCGTCGTAGTTGACTATGTTAGAGTGAGGTACGCCTTCAAGTGACTTTTCTAGTTCTGCAAAGTAGGTTTTCATCATTTCAGGTGACACTTCTGCTCTCGAACGTTTGATGTTTTGAGATATCCGCTTTGATATTTTGTCACTATGTCGTTTCAGGAAGCTCTCAACGAAATCAGGCCCTGGATAGTTGTTTTTAAACCTTTTCACAGTAATGTTTGATGTATCAAGATACATTTTAACAATATATCTTAAATCGTTTTGGTCCAACGGATAGCCCCAATCCGCACAAATATTTAAATATTTTACAATAAAAGCCTCGGCCTCTGGTGTCATTGCCGTTTGGCCACAATGGGGTTTCATTGATTTATTATTGCGTCTCTGTAAAACTGAATATGAATTTCCATATTTCTCAGCAATGCATCGTATCGATGTGTTTCCAGCTGATATGTCTAGTAAAGCTTGATTAATTATGGCTACGTCATATTTTTTAAGAGATTTCGCTCCCGGTTCGGGTCGGTAGTTTCTACACATATCTGTAGAGAAATAAAATATATTTCGTAAATATAGGTACCTATTTGAGCACGCATACTAACTCACCAGGATAATATTGTAATATAGTATATATATATATATATAGGTGTTCTTTTTATAACCAATATGATTTGCAATCTGTAATGGCTTAAATTTAAAAATAAAAAATCATTATTTTGTAATGATGACCTAGGAAAGGACTAAAAACGTCATAATTAATAAACTATTTTTTTTATTGTTGTATTTAAATAGACCTAGTTATTACCTAGATAGTAAGCATTAAACGTGTTGACAACCCTAATAAAAAAAACCTCTTCGCCCCTTTCTTGACCCTGTACACCCCATTCTTGAGTCTGTTAGCCCCACAAGTGGCTCTGTTGCCCCCTTTCTATGACCCGCTTCACCCCTCAGGTGACCCTGATAACCCCAAAAATCTAAGTAATTGCCTTTAAATAAGTTTTCTCCAATTATGCAGGAAAATAATACACAAATTCACTCACCTATGCGTTTTTACAATAACCCAAGAGACAAGGTTTGCTTAGAACCGGGTTATATTGCCGAAAAATCACAGAAACCAAACAAAAAAACGAAATTACGCGGAACCAAAATACGAGTGTTTTGAAGCGTGATTTTTAAACCGTTTTTTCTTCCATTCTACTTTGTCTATGAATCGTGTGTTGCCATTACATAAAAATTCAAAACCTTCTTTGTTCAAGTCAGTTACTCGACCACAGACAAACTAAGTTACCAAACCAGAAAATGAACGTGAACAAAATAAGACTACATGATTCTGTTCCCCCCTGGGACCCGCTTCACCCCATTTTACGGTATGTCTATTTTGGCGCTTGAGTAAAACTGCCTTTCCTGCGACGATGTTATGATAATATGATGCTAAGGAAAAGGATGTTATTAGGATTCGCATCAAAATCGAATATTAGATGCAAATTAAAATAGTATAAGAATTGAAAAACAATTTTATAGATGACAATAAATAGTACACGTTGCTTAGTAACGGTTCGACTGCCTAGAAACGTTTTTATTAGAAAATTTTTGACACTTGTCAAAAATTAAAAATTAAATTTTTTAATATATGCTTAGAATAATAACGCTATAGAAACCAAGTCCGTGAGTCCATTTTGAAGCATTTTATTAAGAGCCATTTATGGCTCCAAACGCCAAACCGTTCCGTAGTGTTCAACGTCAAATGACGCCGAGCGCATCTCGCGAATAAAAAATAATTATGACTGTTTGTGTATTTAAATTGTGTCACAACACATCTAATAAACAAAAAAATAATAATAACATCACTTTTAACAGGCAAGCTTTCATTATTTCATAGTATTTTCTAGTTAATTATGTTCAGAAAGAAAAATGTTGTTTATGTTTCAATGCTCAATGTTGTCGGATCGTTAAAATATTTTCCCACTTTAACTGACCACTTGGTTAATTTTCAAATAGTTTTTACCGATATTTATTTAAGTATGTGATACGTTCTCTTATGACGTAGATGTTGTTTTCGTTAAAAGTTATATTGTATGCATACCTATTTGTGTTACTTGACAGTTGAAAAGTCTAACACTGTTTTTGATTTAAAATTAGTGATATTGTTTATCGTTGTTTAAATGACTCCAGCTGTTGACCCCGTTATTACAAACAAATGAGTGGGAAAAAAATCATTTTGTAGAGTACGCTACGCGGGAACTTCAGGCAACCATCAGAGGATAAATTCCATTACATATTTGATACCCGTCGAAATAAGTTAAATAAACGCTCATTACTTAATTTCAAATATAGAAAGTTATAAAAATAATGAAACAAGACTCGGCGTCTCCAACTGAGAAATACACTTATTAAAGGAATTTTATGTAAACTGCAAAAAAGACATTCATTAGTAATGATATGTCTACTGTATTGTACCAAAATGTTTAGTAGCCAATTTAGTAGTTTACTTTTAGTTATTTTACATTGAGATCCTCGTAATACAAAAAAATTAAATGACTACTATATTTGACAGGCAACAGAAAATAAAGTGTTCAAAATATATATAGCTATTTACGTATTAATGTCAAAAACAAATTGTCATCATCGTCGAAATCTTTTCCCCATTTTCGGGAAAACTGCACTTTAACTGGCAGCGTATTACAAGTGCATGTGTGCGTGGTGACAAGCGTAAGCTAGTAATCGCCATGCGTGTGTGAATTAGTTTATTGCTTCAATATTGACACAGCGTTACTATGAAGACTATCTTTCTATAGCGTTATTATTCTAAGAATATATGTTAATAAGAAAAGGACCAATCCTTTCAGAATCATTAGGGTCATTAATGCAATTTAATTGCAACTAGGCGGCCATAGAAGAACACCGGCGGGCAGCTTCCGCCGGTCTATGGTCCTCCCACCACCGAGCAGCAAACACCAAGCAGCAAACAGCAGTCATAGTAAGACGTTCCGTCGACTTATAGAATTAGAGCTCTCTAGTAGAATATTAGGAATAATGTAAGGAATCGAAAGAAAGTAGACTCTGAGAATACTAGAAGTAGACCGTGTCAGAACATGTAGCAGACTAAAATCGAAAAGACTTTTGGTTCTTCATTTTAAAAATATTTTTGAAAAAGAACTTATTTTTTTTTAATACCGGTCAGTGCAGTCACCAACTACAAAGGCCGGCTTAGAAAATAATATCCACACTATAATATTATAAATGCGAAAGTAACTCTGTCTGTCTGTCCTTTTCACGCCTAAACCACCCAACCGATTTTGCTGAAATTTGGTATGTAGATAGTTTGCATTCAGGAGAAGGACATAGGCATATTATTTTTTGGAAATTCAACCCCTAAAAGGGTTAAAAGGGGTGGCAAAGTTTGAGAAAAATATTTTTATTGCACATGTTTGCATGAAACTGAATTAATGCTTTTTAGTACAAATGACGAAACACGTACTTCAGGGTTTTTCGAAATTCGCCCCCATTGGGGGTTAAAGGAGGTGGGAAAGTTTGTATGAGAAAAATATTTTTATTGCACATTTTTGCATGAAACTTTGAATTAATGCTTTTTAGTACAAATGACGAAACACGTACTTCAGGGTTTTTTGAAATTCGGCCCCATTGGGGGTTAAAGGGGGTGGAAAAGTTTGTATGAGAAAAATATTTTCATTGCACATTTTTGCATGAAACTTTGAATTGTTGCTTTTTAGTACAAACGATGAAAAACGTATTTCAGGGTTTTTCGAAATTCACCCCCATTAGGGGTTAAAGGGGGTGGCTAAGTTTGTCTGGAAATTTTAATTCTATTGAAATATTTTGCGTGACACTGAAATAATGCTCTGCAATACAAATTATGAGATACATATCTAAGCGTTTTTTGAAAATCAACCCTTATGGGCGTCAACGGGGGTGGCACAATTTGCGAAGGAAAAATATTTACAAGTAATTTTTACCATAAGTCCATAACAATGAACCACGTACTAACATCAGTTTATTATTAACGAAAATACACAAAGAAATTATGATACACATAGTAATATAGCAAATGTTAATATCATAATCATAGCAGAATTGGTTAAAAATCCCTACTAATATTATAAATGCGAAAGTAACTCTGTCTGTCTTTCTGTTACGCTTTAACGCCTAAACCAGTGAACCGATTTTGATCAAATTTGGTACAGAGATAGAATAGACCCTAAGAAACACCATAAGCTACTTTTTTTGCAAAAAATAGGGGAGAATGGGTAAAAAGAGGGGATGAATGTTCATATGGAAATTCGTCATTTTTAAAGCTGTAACAGTGAAACTTTGTATTTAGACACTTTATGATGAACGAAAGAACATAGGCCACTTTTTATCACTAAAAATGAGGGAGAATGGGTAAAAAGAGGTGATGAATGTTCGTATGGAAAATCGTTGTTTTGTTTGAAAGGGTATATTTCAGAAGTGGTCCCATAGTCACCAGGTCAAGATCTGATGATAAAATCCTGGGTAATAGTGGTAGGTAACAGTCTAGTTTGCAAGCTTCGACAGGATCTCAGCATCAGCAAACTTTTGAGCAATTCTTTTTATTTGTTGAGCTCCATGACCATTGTGGGGGAACACGAGAGGTTGCTTTTTCTTCCCACCGTTTTTTCGTGTGAAATTACAATTCAAACATGTTATTTTGTTACTTGTTGATGCACTTGACGATGACGGCTCCTAAAAAAATTAAGTTCATCTTATAAATAGAAATAATAAATAGAAATTTACTTAAAAAGATGGTTTTGAGAATAAACAATGAAAGAATCAAGATTTTTTTGTTTTCATTGTAACTGTAAATTTCTTCATTAATTATCTATTTATATAGTTTAACTGAAAATTTTTATTTATATTTTTTTTTGGTTAGCTTTTCTCTTTAAAACTTATACGTTATTGTCATACATCGTTCAGATCCGCAGAAGTGAGAGATGTGGTCTCAGGATTGCTTTTTCCACCGTACATCAGTAGTTGTCGATTTAGAGGAGTGGGCACAAGAATCCAAGTGTTCTGCTCCCTTATCGCCATCAGATGTATGAACGTGATCCTAAAAGTAATTTTTAAAATACTAATTAAATACTAATATTTGAAACTCAACTTTTATGAAATAATTTATTTACCTTATTAAATAAAAAAGGAACACAATATTGATACAAAAAGTTTATTTTTTCTCATTTGCTTCATACAATTTTTAAAGAAATCTTGAAAAATTTAGTAATGTAAAAAAAACAGTAGACGCAAGGTTTTAAAAAAAATGTTTATAATAATTTGTGAGATAAAAAACATTTAATCAACGTTGAAATTTAATTATTTCCGATACTCAAATAACACGTGGTTTATTGTGTCATAGAAAATTAAATATTTAACATATTATGTTTAATATTTTGTAATAATTTTAAGGAATTATATTTAAGATGTACTCACTGTATTCTCCGTATGAAATTCTCGAAATTCTTCATTGTATTTATTTGATGAGCGGTTACTTTTCTGTAACATTTGGTGTGGTAACCAACAAAATCGAGAGACGCTTTGATTAACTCAACGTCTTTATACTTAAAATTCTTTTTATTTTTAGTATTGGAATCGTGGTTTCTTATTTTTAGTATTGGAATCAATAGCGTGTATAACTGGCAGCCGATATGTTAATACTAATATTAGACTCGTTAGTGTTAGATTTATTTAAATAAAATTGATTGCTATGGAAATTACTGAACTTGTTTTGTCGATTAGAGGAATTCTTATAGTTTGTAATACCCCGTATAAGCAAACTCAGGTGCCAGTGTGTCAATTGTGGGTCTAGGAGGTTCCTTAAAGTGAGAAAGACGTGACTGTACACTTTCATAATTACGACATAACGTTCTAAGTTCTTCAATAGATTTGATTTCAGATACGCACGATAATGTGTTGCTATAGCATGGACGATTTTAAGCTTTTCTTCCTCCGATAATTCCTTTGATAGTCTCGAAAAGAGACCAGCCATTATCGCCAAATAGATAATAATATTTTCCCTCTCCCCTTGTGTTCGAGATCTGATTTAAGCCAAAAGTCTGTAATCATAACTAGGCTGATCGAAATCACGTCTTAGAGACTCTGTTAAGTCATCTCAGCAAGTAATTGTATCCTTAACACTTCTATACCAATGAAGGGCTTCACCAATAAAGATTTCCGTAACGTTGGCCAGAACTTGATCACTCGTATTACATTTGTCCTGACAGAACTCTTCAACCCATTGAATAAACGCCCTTACGCACGATTTGCCGTAAAATTTTAATTTAGCAAGATAACTAACGTTGCCGCCTTCGCAAGTTACAGAAATATTAAGTGGAGGTGTAGATGAGGAAGAGGGAGGCAAAGTATCGCTGCTACTACTACTTGCCAGGGGATCAAAATCTGTATCCTTATGTGCAGCAAGCTTAGCCGCAGCCATTTTGTATAGATTACAATAATACATTATACAAGAATACATTGGTTAAAATCGTTCTTTAAATTATGATCATCAATGGCAACACGATTAAATCGATGATAAACGTGATTTAAGGTATTTTGAGTACGTAGCAATATATTTTTGTATATAGATACAGAATCAAGGGCAGAATTTATTTTTATAATTGTATCTACCACGCCACTTAAGTCGACCGCTGTTTTGAATGGTTAGGTCATGATATCTTCCGATAGAAATATAGGTCCGCACTTTGCAACTTGTTTTCTAAGCTCTTGAACGATAGTAGCAGGAGTTCCACCCCTTATTGCAATTTCATATTCAAGTTCTGACTTTTGAAGTGACATAAATTTAATTGGATAAGCCGTTGTTTGAGAAAAATAATAAGAAGGTAAGTGATGAAATCTAGCAAAAAAAACAACAAAAACGATAAAAAAATTAACAAGGAAAATAAAGTGCTCCGTCTGTTACAAATCTTTTAATAATGTTAAATAACGTTTTTTATTATTTAAATGAAAAAACCATGTGAATTACAATCGATAATACAAACAACACGATTGATTAAAATGGTGCGCGGTAGGTAGCAATCTATATTATAAAAATGAATCGCTAAAAATGTTGGTAAGCGCATAACTTCCGAACGACTGAACCGATTTGGCTATTATTTCTGTAATGTATTAATTGTTACTAGGACAAGGTTCTTATTAAGAAAAAAACTAGGAAAATTGCAGGGAAAGGGGGAAAAACAACATTTTATTTTTGCCATACAAACTGAACGGGTGGAACGATGTTGTTCCGGGCTCCTTTGTAGAATAGACCATCTGCCTTCCTTGCCAGGCAGCTCGTAAAAGGCGAGCATAGGCTTATCATCACTAATACCGTGACATCTGATTAGGTGGTAGAGTTTCGCAGCGACTCGCCCGGTTTGGTACCACCGCCTTACCTATTCCTGCCGCCATAACGTCATGACGTGTTCCGGTCCGGAGGGTAAGGTGGCCGGTAAACTTACTTTTGCTCGAAGTCTAACATCCTGACCTCAGGTTGGCAACGCACCATTACCATCTTTGGTGTCTCTAGGCGGCGTGAATTTCTTACCATCAAGAAATGCGTCTGCTTGTTTGCCTTCCAATATCATTAAAAAAACGAAGTTTGACGGAGGTTCTAATTGCCCGTCACTAATTTATTTAATTGACACTATCACGAATCAAGTCACTTCCCTGTTGAATGTGATAAACATGACTCGCTGGTGTTAACGGCGGGAACAATGCCTTCGAAATTTCGATGTCAGTGCTCTCCACTATCGTTTGCGCTGGAGATAATTAACTTCTTTTTGACCCGTAATACGGGCCCTGTAATTGACGATAAATAGATGTAGACGTGTATTCAATCACATCTCTGATTGTGACAAGTGGGAAAAACTGGGCAAAGTAGAACTGACTTTTTTATCTTTTAATGTGTGTGTAGCTGTCACAATCAGATCGGAGTAGAAAACATTAGCGAGAAGCAGTGAATATAATTATAATTCATTACAATAAAAATAGCAATACTCTAATCTAATGAAATACATAAGACATTAATAACACTAAGCTACTATCAGCTGTATTTAGTAAACAAGACTGACTGGAAAATGTTCAAACCCGTCACGTCGCACATCACGAGGAGGTAAGATTGCAGCATCAGGCTTCTTTCTTTTCTTCTCAATTTCTTCAGACAGTATTGATGGTCTGCATCTCCTCTTGTTCATGAATGGCCCATACATACATTTACTTTTGCCAACCTCAAATTTGAAATCTTTTTGTTTCATTGTGATTGGTATATTTTTCTGTTCCCTAACTCTTTTATACAATAACCAGCTATTGATCAGAGTAATATCAAGAAGATGAAAAATAATCTCAAGTACCATTTTCTAGTCCTAATTTTATTTTATATTTCCCCAGGAACGAATCTAGAAGGTCAACCCAACCCATTTGCTGGTTATATATTTTTATTATTTTTGAGAAATCCACCTGATTATACATTTTCTCTTTCTTGCAATATCTTCTTATGCATTCTTTTGGCTCTTCGCCCATAAAAGATGACGATAAAACGACCGGCTTGTTGTCGTACCACAAAACGGTTACAATATCTGTGCTATTACAGTTTGCTCTCCATTGCTCTGAATACCCCCTTTGCACCTTTTTTTTTCAATTGAACAATTGAAATTGTAAATGGCTTGGAAGAATTTTTTTGGATACTAAATTTGAGCATTTCTTCCACAATATGCTCAAGCAACTCGTCATCAAAGAACCATAAAAAAATATTAAAGGGAACTTTCAAAGTCTTTAATTGGTGACTGTAAATTTGTGTCTCCAGTAAAAGGAAAATGAGGTGTTTGAAAGTTGTTTTTCTCCAAATAAATCTTCTTTTAGGTGTTCTTGTTGTTGATTGCCTAAGTGCCTGTGATTGTCTAATGGTACCTGTAGTTATCCCTGATGTGCTAGGCTGCAGGTCTTGTTCAACGTTCATAACATGAACATCCTCGTTGGCGGAAGACGAAGGTTGTTGTGTTCGCAGCGATAATGAAGTTTCGCCGTCTCTAAGTAATTCAGACAAATTATTTTGGATTGACTGAACTTTTTCGACATCATCATTACTTCTAGCCTTAGAAAGTCCTCCTCATCTTCACTCCCAGAAGGGATATTTAAGAATTCTTCTACTTCTTCAGTATGCAATATTTTACGCGACATAATCTGTAAAAGATAAAACTATTCATTGCAAAAGTTGGCATAGTTATAAAATAGTAAAAACGAGTACGAAAGCTCGACGTACCGTATGTGGAACATAGATAAAAATGTAAATTGCTGGTACAATTACTACAATATCAGAAAAAAATAACTTACCTCGCAAAATATACACTTCCTTATTGCCCACTGTATTTTTTTTCTAACTGAAAACTACCAATTATTATTTTTTACAAAGTTTTCAAATCACGCAAACCGCAAACGATTGACTCAAACTCAAATGTCTCGCTAAACTCCATAAAAAGAAAACAGTATTGACATCTATGCGCAATGCTTTGCATTATTTAGTTGCTCAATATCAATAGGTCGTGATGGAGACTACAGTAGATGTCGCTGCTTGTTTTTTGTTGCTGGAAGAACGATAAAAGTGGTTGCCCCACATGTGGTACTAGGGGCCTTGTAGGGTTAACATTAATTTCTACCTGCCGGTTACAGTTAATAAATGAAGATTACTATTTTCATCACTTACCCTTAACTGGAGTTAGTTATCGAGTCTTATCTCGGTAATCGTATCACCAAAATAACAAAACTTAAATATGAACAAGAAGTTATAACATTTATTATTTATATGAGAAATTTTAAAGTTTCTCGATTTAATGTAGATATCTGCACCTTGACATAAATAATATCGTGTCTGAGCCTTCGGCTCGCCAATCGCCGCCCTCCCGGTCGGTTGAGCTCTGATTCCACACGATCTAATAGGTTTCTTTAACACTACTCTAATGGCAGGCGACGGTTAGCTGTGCGTGAGCGCATATACCAATTTCTTTTTTTTTATTTTTGCAATGTTTATAGAAAATTAATTTAGTGACTAACGAAATAAAAATAAAATATTATCCTAGTAATATTTATTTTAATATAATCTTTTTAAATTTAAATTAATAACGTTTACTACGCTACACAGTAGCAGTGTGACTGTTGAGGTGTAACTGGATGGGAACAAACAAACGAGTCACAGTTTTATAGTATGGTGTAACTCGTTGTGAATAAAATAAAAGGTAATACCAACTAGCAACCTGGTGTGACACGTTGGGAATTTAAACGAAATAGTTCCGAACGTGTGACAGAGTGACTGCTTGTGGTGTAGCTGGATGGGAACAAACGAAAATGTTGTCTAAATAGACCAAGCATTGGATTCCTTGTAATCAAGACAGTGCAGAATTCATAAGTCTGAAAATTTCTTAGGCCAAAATAGGACATTTTAAGTTTACACGCAAAATTTTAAGTTTGCCGAACTGAAAGTTATCTTTGGTGCGTCATTTGGAGACATTTTAAGTTGATGAAAGCCAGAAGCGAGATGATGGGTTCTATAGTACTTTAGTACTTACAGTTTCCCAATTGGTCTAGAATATCAGAAGTTTTTGAAATTGGATAACAGTCTACGATTGTGATATTGTTAAGTTTGCGGTAGTCTATGACTACTCGCCACTTCCTTACACCGGATGTATCGATCTTCTTGGGCGTTACCCATACAGAGGATGACCATCTTCAGTTGCGCCCTGATAATGCTTGAATAGTGAGACCAGTTGGCTAAAATATAATAATAAAAAATATACTGTGGAAAGTACAAGTGTAGTTAATAAATTGTTTCTAGAATGGAATTCCTCCAAGCATCGACTATAAGAAGTATGGAACGGTTTTGTGATGCTCTCCAATTTTTTCCCTCAGATTTCGCAAAATTTACGGCATCACGTGGCGGCGACACGGCCAGCTGTTTTTTTTTTCTTTTTTTATAGGTATAGAAATCTTAATTCAGTTTAGTAATTTTGATAGATAGGATTCTATTTTTAGACCGAACTGGTTGACTGTTTCGCTATTTGATTGTCGACATTCTTGTGGATCCGAGAGCAGTGTGGCATAGTGTCTTCTGTCCCCAAAATAATATTTTTAAAAGTTTTCCGAGCCGTGATCAATTGTTAAAATCTTTTATCGAATTGGCGCTCTCGACACGGCCTTCAAGTTGACTAATATGTGTTTTAGTACTATATTTTGTTGTGATGTGAAACCTAAAGCTAGGTTGAATGCTTCTTATTTTTCGCAATTTCTGTCAAACCGGAATATGAACGGGATATGATATGATTGTTGGACTGTGTGGTCTTATTGTCTTAGAACATGGAATAGACTAACGCAGTATCTTATTACAAGTGATAAGAGTGCAGCTCTAGTCGCAGATGTTTAAGTAGTAAATATTGTATACTAGCAGTTTCACGCAGCTTCGCCTGCGTAACTTGGCTTGTTCTGCACCGATTTTGATGAAACTAAGCCTATGTCACTTAAGGATAATGTAGAGAATGATAAAAATGAAATAAATGTTGAAATCGATTCAGTATTTTCGGAGCTCATTCATTTCATTTCTTTACCACAAACCTCATCATAACCACCTGGTTAAGCAACATTTTTTATTTCTTACTTTTTAAACAACCTCCATCTAGAAGCACAAAAAAATACTGTAGGTCTAACGTAGAGGTTTTTCAGTAATGACTTCAGACTTCCGGTAGCCATCTTGGATTTCAAATTGGCTGTCAAAATTAGAATCGGCACCCTCGTTTTGGTGTAAAAAAACAATTATATCGAGTTACATCTATAACGATTGAAAGACTGGACAAATGATGAAAAACTGATTGTTGTATGGCGGTCATCTTGTTTTTCAACATTTTGAAATATTTTTCTCTAGCTCTGGTAATTGCCACTTTAACAACTGGCAGAAACTTTAAAATCTATGTCTTTTCGTTTAGGCAGGCAGCTACCAAACAGTCAAGGTAAAAATGAACCAGAATTTGCAAATTATTTCTTACTTTCAAATTTACATCTATCCGATCATCTATTAGAACTGGTTCTATACTAATTAAATATAGAAAAGATTTGATTATTTGTTTGTATTGAAAATTATCCGTAACTACTGGACCGATTCGAAATTTTTTAATTCTTATTCCTTTAGAAGCCCAACATTATCCATAATAAACACAAGATTCTCCCTGTGTTGGTCCGAGCACTTTTGCAGAATAGATCATCTGCCTTCCTGTGTCAGGCAACTAATAAAAGGCGAGCACAGGCTTACCGTCACTAACAGCGTGACATCTAACTAGATGGTAAACATTAACTCGAGGCGTAACATCCCGGCCTAAGGTTGGCAACGCACCATTATCTCTATGCACGACGACCATAGACTACATGAACCATAGATATTCGAACCAGAAGATGGCACGCGTCGCTACTTAAGAGTGCAGTGTTGGTAAATTGTTATGTGCTTATATATTTTCTTTTGTGCAATTTAGTTGTTTTTACATTTGAATCGATATATCTGAATAGGTTTTACTTTTTTATGGCGTTTTTTTTATGGTATTTTATGTCTATGAATAGGATATATTGAATTAAATTGTGTGACTAATGATGAATTAAGTAAATGTAGGACGTTTATTGTAAAAATTAACAATGTAAGTTGGTTAAATAGTCAGAAAATAGGCTAAGTTTTCATGTTACAATAAAACATAGAATTTTCTGAGTTTTACTTACCCGATCAATATGAAACTTGGAAATGTTGTTAAAGCCTAAATCACGAATGTAATGTGCATGCGACCGCGCCCGTAGCATTAACAATTGCGGGAGGGCCGCGCGCGTCTGCTTTATACTGACCTAAACATAAATACCCAGATCGCGGAAAATGTGCCGCCATTTGAAGACGGGTCGCAGTGGTTTGTAGAAGGATGTATTTTGACCTAGGATAAGGTTTTCCCTATGTAAGTGTAATGTAAATGTATATTTTTGTGATAATTTTGAATAAAGTATGGTTCGGGGGGTGAGGTATGAAATGTTCCAGAGTTTTTGCTCTCTAGAGTATACGGGTAATACGGGAGCCTAAATTCGGTATAGCATACGCGGTTGGACCTCCAGAGAAGTAACTGGGAAGACTTGGAAGAAAGTCCAAAGATCAATCCCGGAGAGCCTCTTCTGCCTCACTAACGCCATTGTGATCGCGTAACAGTGTGTTCAATTCCTGAAATCTCTCGGCACGGTAAGTTTTCGTAGACCCTGGGAAATCTATCCGCGTCAACCACCTTTGCCATCAGGAAATCCGTCTGCTCGTTTGCCTTCCAATGTCTTAAAAAATAGGATACTTTTTACCGCCGCAAAATACTTCATTGCTACTGGGAAACGGTTAATAGGACAACGGGGTAGGGGAGAATTACTCTTCAGTGCTGAAATAAGTCGGTATGTCAACTGCTAAACAACTTTACCGTTCGGATAAGCAAACCTGATAAATTTTTTCATGCATTATTAATCGTCGTAATGTATGTACTGTACGAGAAAACTCAGAAAGTTTGTACTAAATCTTATTTTTGAAATGGGTAGATACCCCAATAATAAAGAGGAAAATTTGATTGTTGATTAGTTTGTATTGAATTATATTGAAAATAATTTTAGCACCGGAAACCAACCAATTACTATAATTTTTTTAAAGAAAGAAAAAATTTCGCCCCAGACAG
Organism: Calephelis nemesis; assembly: GCA_002245505.1. NCBI lineage: Eukaryota > Metazoa > Arthropoda > Insecta > Lepidoptera > Riodinidae > Calephelis > Calephelis nemesis. Next base: position 15,868 of record NJDD01002745.1, read on the forward strand.
GACTTGAACCTGTAACCTTTCTTCGCAAGCCGACGAATGCTCTAACCAATTGAGCTAATGAGGATTCAAGTCCCGTGGCGAAATTTTTAATTCCTTTCTAACCCGTTAACGCTGGTTAACATTATAACTGATGAACATAGAGACTACTTTTCGCACCGGGATAGCGGGCTTAACTGTTACGGGATAACGGGTTATTGAACTGAAAACTTCTTTAGCGGCGTTGTGCACTTTTTTAGGAATGAGAGGAAGTATCACCGTCTCTTTCTACTGCACCTGCTGTTTCGTTTAGACGGCACAGGGCGCTTGCTATGTTTGTGTTGTCATGTTTGTGTACGATAGCGCAATTAATGAATATTGTATTCTACCGCATAAATGATAGTATTTTCACGCTGATAATTAAAGCAATTCGTGAAAAACTATTCCCTAACCATTCCAAAATATCAAAAATGCATAACGTTGATATTCAATAAATTTTTAAAGAAAGAAAGACAGGATTTGAACCTGTAACCTTTCGTCTCAAGCCGACGAATGCTCTAACCAATTGAGCTACTGAGGATTCAAGTCCCGTGGCGAAATTTTTAATTCCTTTCTAACCCGTTAACGCGGGTAGTTATGTCCTATAGATACACAATTCTGAGTACCCACCAAATGAGTTCATCACCGATGAAAAACCTCAAAGTTTATGTCAAAAATTCAAAAAACTAAGTTTTTGTTTTTTTATTTTTATCTTTTACAAAAATTTCTTTTTTTAACGAAATTTGGTGAAAACTTACCTTTTTATCTCCCAAATACGCTGTAATTTATTTATTTATATCTCTAAAAATACAGGAGTCACGAATTTTTAAAGTTCATTACTCAGAATGGGCAAATCCTGATAAAGACCCTTTTTATTCCCTTGTTGTACCGGTGCGGTGACCGGCTGCTATTTTTTATTTTATCCTCATTGCTAAATACTTGGCATTGATTTGTCGTTTATTTCATCAAAATCGGCCTGCTAGTTTGAGAGAAATGAATTTATTTGTACATAATGGTCAAAATTCGTAAAAAAAATTTCAGTGGCATATCGAAAAAATATTTTTTTAGAGATTTTTTGGACCCATTGTCGTCAATAGTTTCGGGTCTACTTTCACCCATTTTCGGGGTTGCACTTTAACGTGAATCACACTGTATAAGGTCTTTTCAAATTAGTGCACGAAATTGTACCTGGACATTCTGAATATATAACTAAATCAGTAAAAAAATAAAAAAAAACATTTACATTAGTTGAACGACCCGTCACCCGCGTGACGACACACGCCTAGATACGGTAGGTATGTGTGTTACATTTATTGCATTTCCTACCTATCCCAATGACGACAGGCTTTGAACTGACTGATCATAGAAATTAAGTGAATGTAGGCCTGTGGTAAAAATAAGAATCAGGCTTATGTACCAAACTACACAAATCATTTACGTACCTACTTATTCACACTTATTTTCATCCACATTTAAACATATCCACCATTGTACTGTATGCACAACTTAGCACGGTTGTTGTGTCTTTAAGTACTGTTGGTAGGTTCCTTTTTTCCTATAACTTTTTAAGACAAGGTCAGTTCAGTTGTAAGGTCCTCTTTCAACTTCAGTCAAATCTTCAACCCTACCCATGTGAAGAAGTTGGGAGGCGTCAGGTCAGGTCAGGTCAGATTATCATACTAGCCACCTCCTATTCAATTTCTACATTAGAAACTCATGAACACTTCGTAAAAAAATAAACGTAAACACAAACAAAAATCTAACGCACCTCAAATGCTATCAAACATCAACTGTTTTGAAAAATGACTGTACTAGAAATAATAATTTGTAAAAAGCGGAGGACGGGTTGACTTTTATAATCTATTTAAAAGTGTTTCTAAAATATCTTTAAGAAAGGTTTTACTATGGTGCATTGTTGCATTTAAAGTATCATAATATAACTAATTTAAGTGATTTGTACGTAAATGGTTACTTTTCATTTTCAGATAATAACAGCATCAGATGATAAAATTATCAAAATGTGGTCCAGTGACAAGCACAAATTTATAGCCTCGTTCGTGGGCCACACCAATTGGGTCCGGCGTGCTTGTATGTCACAGGATGGGGCTCTTGTAGCATCGTGCTCTGACGATAAGACCACTAAACTTTGGAGCCCAGAGACTGGAGAGTGCATTCACACTTTCAAACACCAAAAAGGCTATGGGCTATATTTGTCATGGCATCCGTCTAGTTGTTACGTCGCTGTTGGTACTTCACATGGAAATGTTAAACTGTATGATATAAGGACTCGTAATTTAGTTCAGTATTACAGGTAATGTATTTTATTAGTATATTATGTATACGAGTATAGTATTGTATAGCGTGTGCACTAATAAAAACAAATAATGTTAAAGAGAACTAAAAAAATCTCCCAAAAACCTATATGCAATGTGGCTTATTATTGACTTTAAAAAACGCATGGATATCGGTCCATTCGTTCAAAAGGCACGATGCCACAGACAGACACATACACGAAAACACGATACTTTAAACTTACAATACCTCTCTATTTGAAGGGCTTTAGATAAACTGGTATATTTACCGTATTTTTTTAATTTGAATTTGACCACCTAATTGGTCGAAGGGCTACCGTAACCGGTACAGTACCGGGATCGCTAAGGGAAGTCGTTTGTGTGATGAACATTCAGATATAATTATGTCTGCACTTTCGGGTCTTGGTGCTTATTAAATTTTTAACCTCTTTGTTGGTCGAGTAGCTAGCGTACACGCCTAACTACACCGATCATCTGTGAGGCTCGAGTTCGATTCCCGACGGAGGCAGGGTTTTTTTGGGGTTGGGGATTTGGGGTTAGATTCAATTTGTTTGTAAGAAAAAATACCCTCCCAGCGCCTTATATCCATTTCAAGGTTTATGAGCGAATGAGCAGATGGCCTTAAACACCTGGACAGATCTCCATAAACTATAGTTAAAAACCATCTCGACCTCGTCAGCTTACAACCAAAAAAACCGCATCTAAATCCGTCCATTTAATGAAGTACTGCAATGCTACCTACAAACGCGCTCGCCTCCCTCCCCCTCCCCCACACACAGTCAAAGTCATCGGAAGTTTAAAACTAAATGTGGGTAGGTCCGACGATATTCTGGAGTTACATCATGATGCATATCCGGCCTAAAAGATCTGCATCCAGGTACCGCGTGCTTTGGACCCATATGGATTACGGTACCGATGAACACGATGACTGGACCTGGAATGGTTAAAAGATACGGTACGGGACCGCGCCCACGAGCTCCACGCTATTTTTCTTTTAGGTTTTTTTAATTTTTAACCGACATTGAACAAGAAAGTTCTGCATTCTTCTATTCGTATATTATTGTCAATATCTCCCTTAATTCTTTTTTTAGTTTAAAGGTTAAATTTACTTTTGAAATAGTTCATTTCAAAAGTAAACTTAACACACACGACACGCTGAGTGTATTGAGGAGATAAACGTCAAGGAGGCGCCGAGGCCCGCGATCCGTGAGGCGCAAAGTAATCGCTACCCCGATCCCCTCCCTCGCACCCGGCAGTTCCCGTTCCGGACCTGCATCTCCGACACGCCATGCTCCCAATTTTGAAACCACGATAGCATAACACTGCAGTACTATCGGATCGGTATCTGCATTTGGGTTGGATGTGCATCCAACCGTTAGATAAATGTTGCGGGTCCGAGGATTTGCATCCATCCGGTCCTACACGTGTCTATTTAAAACTAGAAAGTTTATTTTTTAATACCAAATAAGTTTATTTATTACAGCATCCACAGTGACGCAGTCAGTCAACTGTCCTTCCATCCCAGCGGTAGTTACATACTTACAGCTAGCAAAGATGGAAAAATGAAGGTAAGACTATACCACAGTATTAAGAATTCTACCAGTAGTCCAACTCCTTTGTTATTGAATTCATGCCGACATTTTATATACCTACTCACGGCAAGTCAGTCAAGGGTCAGGGTTGTCAAATAATAACATTTTAAACATTTCATCTAAAAGTTTTATTTTAAAATGGCAAACAAAACAATGTGAAGTTAATAATGAAACCGATGATGGTCTTGCTGAAGTTTCGTCCACAAAATTTTCATCCACAATGGACGAAACGACATCTTTTATTTTATTATTTTTTTCACCGACGGCGACGATTCATTCACTATCAAATTATTGAAGTTATTTAGTACAGTCAGATAAAAAAGTTTTATGCTAATGAACAATATAATAACAAAAAAAACATAATAATACCAAAGGTGGTAACGGTGCGTTGCCAACCTGAGGCCGGGATGTAAGGCATCGAGCAAAAGTCAGTTTACCGGCTACCTTATCCTCCAAAAGGAACACGTCAACAGCAGGCATTGACGTTATGGCGGCAGGAATAGGTAAGGCGGTGGTAGCAATCCGGGCGAGTCGCTGCGAGACTCTACCACCTAGTAAGATGTTACGGTGTTAGTGACGGTGAGCCTATGCTCGCCTTTTACGAGCTGCCTGGCAGGAAGGCAGGTGGTCTATTCTACAAAGGAGCCCGGACCAACACGGGGGGAATGTAAAATCATTCATAATGTATAATTCGCAGTATGTGATATATTTATGAATTCATTATAAAGCTTTCTTGCTTCGTACCGCACATAGGAGTGAAATAATTTTTTCACCATGCTATCCATAAAATATTTGGATTTGTTTTACCCACTATAACTTTATACTAATTACTATTATGTGCTGAACTTCATCATACGTGTAAAAAATTTTTTTAATGAAATCTTGAGTAATTGGTGATTTTGATTTATCAATTTATATATAAAAGTTTAAAACATATACCTAAATGGATCGCTTTATTTTGTTAAAGCTTTGTATCTGACTGTATAAAAAAAATTTTTAATGGTGCACGAATCGACAGTGGAAAAATAATAAAATTAAAAGGTGTAAATCCATTGTGGATGAAAATGTTGTGGACGAAACGTCAGCAAGCCGGATGGCTTATTTACGAATAAAAACGGAACACATTCTGTAAACCATTATAAATTTACAAGACAGCAAGTATTACATTATAATAAAATACACTATAACATATTTTTTAACAAATAAAGAGTGCAAACCCTTCTAGATAGAGAGCGCAAACTGTATGGAGTTTGCGCTCGCCGACCCTGCCGCTCGCTTCCCCGCGTTCCCCCCAGCGTTGCTCTGTGCAAGTACATGAGTCGGCCGGCTGTTAGTATTAAGACTGTGACTATACCATATAATGGTACATTTTCAAATTATTTTGTAGTTTTTAGTAATTTATTCTTAACGTTCTTGTTAATCGCATTTGTTTCCAATGAGAGTTTTGTTCGTACTTGTTTAGTAATTTAACCAACCAGTTGTAATATTTAAATAACTAGCCAACCGGCCTGGCTTTGCATAAACCAAAATTTCCATTTTAAATCACACCAAACTGACAGGAATATCCCTCTGAAGAGTGGTTGTATTCATCTAACAAATGGAAGATGCCTGTGCAAAAGCCACCATGTGATTTATTTGATTTTTTGGTATTTGGCAATACCTACGATAAGATAGATGTTTTTTTTAATGAAACACATGTTATAAAAATATTGAAGTGATATATTTTAATACGTGAAAGAGCGGGCGAAGTACTCCGTGATTAGATGTGGTTGCAGGAACATATTCCTTTTCTATTTCCGTATGTTCCGTTTTAGGGCGGGAGGTGTTGAATCCCTATTTTTTGTGTTAAATTGCTGAATTGCGGTTAGCACTACAATTCAACAATACTTAAATATAATATAATAAATACTCGGGGTTTCCATGTTTTCCGTCAGTTCTGAACATTCAGTCAGATCGCTGCCTAATAACGGAACCGGTTTTTGCGTACCAGTTGACCTCAGCGAGACAAAATAGTATACCAGCTCCAGACCTTTATCAAGACGTCGCGTCAATAGTTAGTCACAAAGTAGTAAATTGTAGTGTTGTGCGTTTAATTTATTACATTAAAGTAATCTATAATGTAAAAATGAATCGCTAAATGTCAACACATTAAGTACTCAGTAAGCGCATAACTTTCGAACGACTGCACCGATTTGGCTGATTCTTTTTTTATTGTGTTAGTTATTATCAGGTGAAGGTTCTTATGAAGAGAAAAGCCGGGAAAATTGAAAGTAAAATGTGAAAAATAATACCTTATTATTTATCATACTGAACGGGTGGAACGAAGTTCGCCGGGACAGCTAGTCTTATATATAAAAATGAATCGCTAAATGTGTTGGTAAGCGCATAACTTCCGAACGACGGGACCGATTTGGCTAATTCTTTTTTTATTGTATTTGTTATTACCAGGAGAAGGTTTTTATGAAAAGAAATACCGGGAAAGTTGCAGGGTAAATACAAAAAATAATACTTCAATATTTTTCATAAAAAAATATTTTCGTAAAAGGCGAGCAAAGGCTCACCGTCACTAACACCGTGAATTCTGACTAGGTGGTAGAGTTTAGCAGCGACTCGCCCGGATTGGTACCACCGTCTTACCTATTCCCGCCGCCATAACGTCATGACGTGTTCCGGTTCGGAGGGTAAGGTAGCCGGTAACTTACTTTTGCTCGTGGCCTAACATCCCGGCCCCAGGTTGGCAACGCACCATTACCACCTTTGGTGTCTCTAGGCGGCGTGAATTTCTTACCATCAGGAAATCCGTCTGCTTGTTTGCTTTCCACTATCTTAAAAAAAAAAAACTGAACGGGTGAAACGAAGTTCGCCGGAGCAGCTAGTAATAATATATAACTTATGAATAAAAAGGGTGAGAAAAAGATTACTTTTTCGGCAGTCTACCACTGCAAAACGGCTGCGGCTTTCGAGCAGCAATGAGACAGAGAATGACAATGAGCTTGATGTTCGGAACATAATGAAAGAAATTTTCTTTCTCCAAAAACTTTATTTAATTTTCATGTACACCACACCAAGAGTGACCGCTCATGTCACTCTACCCCTGGATGACCCCGTTCTTTCAATGTGAAATTACCATTGTTGCTAATTTTGGTCTGAATGATTTTTCGGCAACATCCAAAGCTGAAAATTATGTTCCTACAATTTCTAAATGTGAGTTTCCAAAGATATCCACGAAGGGTTAGTTCTGCCTAACTGCACAACCAGAGTACCTACGACTAGCCGAAAACATTAGGTCCTATAATATGATAGGTGGCAATCCTGTAGCCAACCGAGCACTTATCCAATCCAAATCCAAGTGGCAACGTTACTTTGAGTAGAAAATTTAAACTTTACATTTTCCATTTGTTTTTTGTTGCCCGGCCCGTAGATCAAACCTAGGTTCGAGATCTCAAGAAGTCATGTTCGATGCCAGACACACACAGAGGCGATGTATGTATATTACCATTTAAACATTTACCACCTTATATGAAAATTTGGCCTCTCCTTTCAAAGTAACCCTGATAAATACATATTTTTAGATACTAGACCTGTTGGAGGGCCACCCAGTTTTTACATTAACTGGCCATGCCGGAGCTGTGAACGCTGTTAGCTTCTCTCCAAATGGAAATCATTTTTCTACGGCAGGAGATGATAAATTGGTAAAATAGAAAAATAAAATAATGCTTTTTTTTAAATATAGTCTTAACTATACTTTATTATAACACGTACCTATATCACTTTTATATTCGTATCCGTACTAATATTTTAAATGCAAAAATCTGTCTATCTGGCGCTCTATTAGGTCTAACTATTGAATCGGTATTTACGAAATTTGATATGTATTGTACATAGCTAAGACCCAATCAGACTATTTTTTCCAAAAAACAACTCCTAAACGAAAGATAAAGATAGTGGTTTAAAGTTTGTATGAAAACCGTTACTATAGTGCGTTGGCGTAGTTTGTAGATTATAGTATATTGAATGGCTTTTCTAATTAGGTTCTGTCTTTTAGGTGTTTGTATGGAAAACCAATTTCACAGATCTTGCAAATGAAGTAAAAGAAAACTTTGGACAAAATAATTTGAGAAGTCCATTATTAAGGAGTGGATCGACATCTCAAGTAAAGTCTCAAGTTAACAAAAAGATATAGTTGTAGATAAAAAAACTCTAGTGTACATATTTTCGTGTAAATAATTAAGATAAAATGTGATTTATGTAGATTTTTAACAATTCAGGTTTGATCGTTGAATACTGTTATGTCAAAGTATACAACTTTTCTTCAAAAAATGCAACCTTCGTCCTAGAGATAATAGTCACCCTTTTATTTAATGTAACTAATAATTTAATCAATAACTAGGGTGCGAAGAAATGGTACAAATGTTATCACTCTTCAAAATATCCTCTTATAACATTTAATTACGTCGAGGAAGAAAATGAATCTACTAGAGTTAGTTTTATTGATGTTCCTAATGCTAATAGTACTATGATTGAATCGAGAGATCCAATTGATGTCCAAAATTCTCCGAAAGCTGTGACAATAGAAGTGAACAATAATCTAAATAACATCGGAAATCAAAACCACGCGGCTCAAAATGAATTCATTTCAAACGAGTGTTTACCGCACAGTGGGTTCAGCGTAGGGCACGTTAGTCACATACCGCGCACACCACCGACTCCTTCAACCTTCACGATACCTTCTTTTGCAAATCAATCACTGGGGTTTAATACTAAAGAGAAGGATATGTTCGGCATGATAAAACTTAGAGAAAATGACGTATGTTACACTAGCGGGACCATAGAATGGGTCGGCCGTAAGAGGTGTTTCCCCATTAATAGTGGATTTAAATTACTTAATCAAAGCAATAAAGAAAGCAATGAACCATTTATAAAAAGAAAAAAAAGTAAACCTGAAAATGGTACTCACGATATCAAGGAATGTGATTGTGCTGATGTTTTACCAACTGTAAATGCTATTGTCGATCATTTGAATGCTCTACACGAAGCCGTCGATATTGTAGATTTAAGACTTAATACAATAGAAGATGTTGTTAGTAGGAATGAGTAAATGATATTTTAAAATAAGTTCAAGAAAGGAATCACCAAGAAATTCAAATTTTTGCTAGTATATTTATAACGAAATGAGACCAGGAGATTATTGCACATATTTCCATTCATTTTAAAAATAACGTGTGAAACTTCATTTTTATATTTTCTCATTAAACTTGTATTTAATTCATTATTAATTAATAAATATCAAATTCATTATCATAAGTTGTTTGATTACACTGAAAATCGTCACTGTGCTGAGTTCCTCGAGTTCTAAAAATGTGTTTTTTCTTTCAATTTTCTATTAAAAGCATAGCTTGGATTGGATAAGGCCCGGTGGGCGATAGGTTTGCTACATACAATTTTATAAAATTAAGTTCTGCTAATTTTGAGTGGCCAGTACCGGGTTATTCCTGAATCGCTAATTTGAAACTAAATCAGTTCATGTCATTTTAGGTACTTTAACATTTAGTTACAAATAAATTCAACGGATCCGATAAAATGTTATTGTTTACTATTAACTAAATGTTTATAATTTGCCAATTCTGTGTTCAAGAGTATCTAAAATGACATATTCGATGCCACTTTCTGATATTGCATGAATCGAGCTTCATGAGTAATCCTTCATATACTACCTCCCGCCTGCGTCTTAGGAGGTACGGGCGTGAAACTACTTTTTAATTATTGTAACATATTATTTCCTTAGTATTTCCATATTCTTTCCATAGTATTTCCTGATCTAATGAAACAAGGCAAGGTAGTGCCTTTATTTAAATCGGGTGATACTTCTGACCCTACAAATTTTTGCCCTATTTCAGTTCTGCTGCCTACACTAAGTAAAATATTTGAAAAATTAATACTTACTCAGATGTCAAATCACTTCAATGTTAACAAATTGTTACATAATAAACAGTTTGGATTTACCAAAGGTTGCTCAACCGTTGATGCAGGCGTGGAATTATTAAAAAATGTATTTGAAGCCTGGGAGAACTCGCATGATGCATTAGGTGTATTCTGTGATCTCTCTCGACTGTGTTCATCATGATACTTTGATCAGGAAATTACGCTATTACGGAATTAAGAACAAAGCTCTTGATGTCATGATCTCATACTTGAACAATAGAGTTCCGAGGGTTAATATAAATAGTAAAACTTCTTCGGGTTCTGCGGTTACGATTGGCGTACCGCAGGGCTCTATTCTTAGTCTATTTCTGTTTCTTGTATATATAAATGACTTACCTTATTACATAAATGATGCCCACGATATTGTTTTGTTCGCGGATGACACTTCACTTATATTTAAAGTGAAAAGGCAGTTAGGTAAGTATGACGAAGTGAATAATGCGATATCCAAACTTGTACATTGGTTCACAGTTAACAATCTTCTTTTAAATGGTAATAAGACGAAATGTATTAGATTTTCAATGCCCAATGTTAGGCTAGCAGATTCCAATGTACACCTAAATGGATCTAAACTGGATCTGGTTGATTCCACTGTCTTTTCAGGCATCACAATTGATAATAAATTACAATGGGGCCCTCATATTGACAAACTGGCAAATAGGCTTAGTTCAGCAACATTTGCAGAAAAAAAATATATAAGAGATGTTAACATAAGAGATGTTGAAACGGGCCGAATAGTGTATTTTAGCTATTTTCATAGTTTAATGTCTTACGGGATACTTCTTTGGGGAAATTCTGCAGATATAAGTACTATATTTGTGTTACAAAAAAGAGCTATTAGAGCTATTTATAATCTTAATGTAAGGGATTCCCTTCGTGAAAAATTCAAAGAAATAATTTTTTTAACCTGCAGTTCTCAATACATTTATGAGAATTTAATGTATGTCAAAAAAAATCTGTGTATGTTTACAAAAAAATGTGATGTTCACAATGTAAATACGAGAAATAAAAATAATCTAGCCGTATACAAAACTCGTCTTCATAAAATTAGTAAATCCTTTTTCGGTCAATGTATACATTTTTACAATAAGCTGCCCATTGATATTAGAGATCCACCTATAAATAAGTTTAAAAAAATGTATCAATGCAAAATTATGTCAAAAAGGCTATTTATTATACGGTCTTAAAAAGACAAGCCCGCTGAGTTTCTTTTGCCGGATCTTCTCAGTGTGAGGCTGAGATTCCGATCCGGTGATAGTTTAAAAAAAATGTCGACACAAATACCACTTGTATGGTTCATGTGAATAAAGATTATTCTGATTATTTCTATTTACCTCGACCAAAATACAGATAATTTTACTTACATATTGCAAAATTGTTGCCAGGGCAATACATGGTTATGTAGCAAGTATACAAATAAAAGTATGTAGTTATTTTATATCGAATTTATTTGAAAAAATATATTGAAGTAAACATTTTATGAATAATAAGATATCTGTATTTGGCAACAACTTTTGTGAACATATAATAATAAAAACACTTATTGATCACAAACATTTAAATTTGTCTGTAATGTGAAGAAAAATATATTGTTATTTGGAGCGGTCTGTCTAGCCTACCAGTTGATACTTGTTTAAATACTCCTTCCTAAGTAGACTAATAGCAAAAAGATAAGCAAACAAACAACCATTTGTGAATCATGTGTATAATTGTTTTATATTACAACAACATTATCAGTTGCATTAAAGAAAATCTATTTGTAAAGCTGTATGATTACACCAGTGTTAATACTAGTGTATACTATTAACAAACCCTAAAAAAAACAAATGCCACTTTCATAGTAATTTAAAATTCAAATTATTTGACTTCACAATTTAAATATTATAGGTATACAGTATGTACCTATAGATTACAGTTCTCTGAGTAACAAAGTATTAACTGATATCCTTATCTTTAACAATGTAAGAGGTGCGATACTCGTCTATCTGATAATAATTATTATAAGACCAATTTTCCAGTACATTTGAAACATCAATTAGTTATGAAATTTTAACCGTAATGCTGCCATCTGAATAAAGTTTGTATTAACAATTATTGCACACCAACATAAGTTGTTTTCTTTCCTGTTTTTTGAATTGTTTCTAATAATTGATCAGCACTTAATGTAGATTTTACAGTGACTTTTTGTTCAGATAGATTTATGGAAATATCTTCAACACCTTGACCTTTCAATCGATTTAGAACTCTGCCAACAGCTCCCGAACAACCTTCGCATGTCATTTCCACATTAAAAATGTGTGTCTGAAATGAAAAAATGGTTAATTTTAGTGAATTATTATTGTTAAGCTTAAGAAGAATCTAACAAGTATATCTACTTTTATTTTAATGGCTTATTTAACATTAATCTATGTTGTAGGTACATTGTCAATAGGCGTTGTTAAATTTATCATAAATTTCAAAAACCAAATTTGCTTTTAAAGATCAATGTACTTTTTGTAAAATGGTAGACGAAGCGCACGGCTTTCCTGTTTACCTGCCTGTTTACCTTAGATTTTGTATGTACGTTATAATTAACACACATCTCATTTACATTATACTTACATTAATGTTATACTAACCCGACTAACACTAAACCGATTAAAATACATGCCATCTATGAACCATTCAGGTAACTATTTTGTGGCGCTGTAGACGTGGGGAAAAGCAAGAACTAGCTACTCTACGCTATAATAGTGTGCGGGTAATTTTACGTGGCATTTATATGAAAAATATAATTGATGAATGCATGCGCACACGAAGAATTTCTATACACAAGTTGAAAAAAGACAGTGCTTATTGTTATTTATAACATGTAGGTATTATTAAAATTGAGGTATAGTGTTGCCAATTTCGTATTTTTTAACGACAATATTATGTTCTTATGGATGTTGACAACTTCATCCACAGATTAGATATTAGTACTAGTGACTTCATCTGAACATTCACCACGAATCCACGACTTAGTATAAAGTCTGGATACGCTCATGGAATAGATGACAGCAACCGGAACTTACTGAGTTGGCAATATCTACTGTCCTCAGAATTCAGAATCAAAATAACTATTGTTCGTACGTTATTACTGTGTTTTGTTTAGCGCTAATCAGTTTCAATGTATTTTAATTTAAATAAATGCTTTAGTTAATGTTGAAAGTGAACTGTAAGACCGGTTTTGCTAAAATGTGCACAGATAAACTAGTGCACCCCATTTTTGGTGTCTTATCTTTGGATGATCAATCAGATTAATTATTATGGTGGTCATACACAAAGTTTTCAGAATTATTATCATGAAGAATTATGTGGCATGTAAAGCATTTGTCATTTCGTGGTAAATGTACGAAGCAAAATTAAATTATAACTGGTAAATTTTTCTAACTAGAGTTGCCGCCTACCTCGCCTAAGAGAATGCACACGCCTCTGCCTATAATGGATCGTGTATTGTTGTGTGATAGTTTAGTATTTGTTTGTCGAATCACAAGAAACAGGTAAATATGTTTAAATAGGATCGGTTCACCACCCCTCAAAAAGCCGTCGGCAAATAATATAATGGCTTCAGTATACTATAAACTCTTCTTCTTACTACTGTGTATACGTCGTTTACGAAAGGATATAAAAGAAAATCCTCCAGGAATGCTTAGAAGGAAAGTTTCCAGGGGTGAGTGAGGGGTTACTAGGTCAATTCAACATTGAATTACAATGTTATATGATGTTAGTCGTAATTTGGAGAATGTTGGTAAAAAAGTTTTTTCATTTGACCTCCAGCAATCCAACAGCCAGCCTGCATCGACCATTTTAAAGAGCTTTTATTAACTTCGTTAGTATATACGTGTCTATGTAATTGACGATTTTAAAACGTGTTTTTCATCCACCTTAAAAGGTCGGATCGAATGGAAACTTCACACACATATCAAGGGCTTAGGACCAAATAGTACCTATTAAAAAAACAGATTATCATAAGACCGTAATATTCTGGATCTGGCTTAAAACTTCTATAATGACGGCAGCGGTAGCTCTCTTTTAAGCCTAAGTCACTTTACATACATACATATCTTCACGCCAAGTCCCTTACGGGGTAGGCAGAGAGTATCGAGTGCCAGACTTCACGATCCTGACAAACCTGTCTTGCTTCCTTCACATTCATTACCCTTTTCATACAAACACGCCGGTTTCGGAGACTCTTGACACCACCCTCGGATAATATCCGATTGATCTGATCGTAAAATGTCAGCCTTGGTCTCCCCGGGTACCTACATCCATCCACATTCGCATTGTATATCTGCTTTGTCAATCTTTCATCTGTCATTCTTTCCACATGACCGAACCAGCGGAGCATGCCCTTTCGCATTTTAACACCAACACTTTCTTTCAATCCCATCTTTCTCGGATCTCACTGTTACGAATGCGGTCAGCGAGCGTTACACCACAGATTTTCCGTAGTGCTCTCATTTCGACCGCATTTATCCTACTTTCATGATCTTTCTGACATACCCAACTCTCGCTTCCATACAATAACGTTGGGATAAGCACACAATTATGCAAAGCGAGTCTAGCTTTTTGACTCAAAACCTCGCTTTGGAATAGCTTACCCAACGCTCCATTCACACTATTCCCTGCACTCACTCTCCTCTCTACATCGGCGGTGTACCTTCCATCCCTGCTAAAAGCTCAACCAAGATATACAATTTCATTCACTTGTTCCAGCACTACATCATCAACCAAAACTCTTACATCCGTTCTGGCTACATCTCTTTCAAATACCATTATTTTGGTTTACATCGCATTCAAATGTGCTTTTAAAGAAAAGAAGATTGTAAAGAAAGGGGCTTCCCTTTCTTCACAATCTTCTTCCATAACTGTGACCAGTGTTTGCAAGCTCAGATGGTGTAGAGCCCAAAAGTACAGCATCATCTGCATAAAGCAGGCAGTTCACAACTTGGTCACCCATACGCATTCCCACATTCAATGATCTTAACCTTTGCAGACATTTGTCCAAATACAAGATAAACAAGCGTGCTGACAACACACAACCATGCTTCACGCCAATATTAACATCAAACCAAGGCGATATGTTGCCATCCACCCGCACGCATGCTTTACAGTCTAAGTCACTAATACCTTTTATGTTTATTAATAGCATTTTAAAGTAATGCATTATTTGCGAAGATGTTTTCGTACACATAATAATAGCAGCGTTTTACCTAAAATAAAACGTTTATTAAAATACTTACCTAACTGGAAGCTTTATATAAGAGAGGCACACCCGTTTCCGTCGATTTTCTATCAGTTTTCGTACTTTTATCATGACCGGTTTCCGGTCCAGTGACGACACCTGGCGGTTGCGAGTCGTTTTGCTTTCGTAAAACGTGACTCGCCATTGCCGATCATTGTGTTTATTGAACCAGGCAGAAAATGAAGTGAAAGTTTCCTTACATTATTATTGCAAATAAAAGTGGCTTAAGCATGCTTTAAATGTTTGCGATTATTCGTAAATATTTGGGCCCGAAATTTTTCAAGACTAATTAGTTAACTAATTTCAGAAGTGGATAAAAATTTAAATGTCAGAGAATCGGAGACAGCAGCTGGTCCAAGTGGTACTCAAAAGAGGCTCCGCAGCAGTTCTACTGACAGTAGCTCCAGTTCGAGTTCGTCGTCCCATAAAACGCGTAGGCGTACTCAGCGCCATAAACGGAAGAGGAATGGACGTTCGAAACAAAGTATAGACAAACTTTTCGAAGAAATGGGTGAGCTCCGTAAACTTATTTCTAATTCTGCTAATGTACAAAACTTAACGGTCGATAATAATGCTAGCGATGATAGTTTGTCTATTTACGCTGATGGTGAAATTATGGGCGAATACCCTGATCAATTTATTTCTTAAAATTTATACTTTGATATTGAGACTAAATTAAAGGAGCCTACGGTTCCAAAAACTTCGGATGCATTCTTAAATATGCTATCAAATGTTCAGCGTTTAGGCAGTACCTCCTGGTCTGATGTTAGGTATGCTGAAACTCAGAAACTATACAATCGTGTTCCAGGTTTCATAAACTTGGAAGCAAACGATGAAGTAGAAACACATGATACCTTGCGCCATTACACACATGACGATAAAGGGTATGCTGCTTTAACTTACTGCTTGCTAAAACAAAACGAATCTCTGCAAGAAGGTATTCGAAATCTTATTTCATGGGCACACAGTGACTCGCAAGGGTTCAGAGCAGGCCAACTGACATATTATCGCCAACAATTGGAGAGAATGGGAGCATCAAAAATAATATTAAAAATGATTCAAGGGTACCGTATACCATCCATTCAAAAACCTCCTTATTTATCCAGACGTATCAAGGAACATTTACAAACCAGCCACTCGAAGGAAATGTCCGCACTAGTACAAACAATGAAGGCATACTAAAAGTAGCCCAACGCTCCCCAAGTTTTATATCCCCTCTCTTCCTAGTACTGAAACCAGACGGATCAGTCCGTCCAAATTCAATCTCAAAGCTCTAAACAAATTCGTTATCACCGACAACTTCAACCTTATAAACATGTCGCATACCAGATTTTCTTCAACCGCGAGATCTGATTTCCATCTAAAAATAGCAAAGAGTCAGCGCCACTTCCTCCGTCTAGTATACAATCACGAATTACTGGAAATTACATGCTTACCGTTTGGCCTAAGTACTGCCCCCAAATTTTTTTCAATACTTACAAATTGGATGGCGCAAATACTACGCGCAAACTGAAAAATGAAATACGAGAATCGTAGTTTATTTTGGTGATTACTAAATCGTAAATCAAAACCCGTCTACACTTCAGGCTCACGTCAAAACTGCTGTGAATTTGTTGCAAAAACTAGGTTGGCAGATAAATATCAAAAAATCAATTGTGTCCTCAAAAGACCGTACAATATCTAGGAATACAATGGAATCCATGGCTCAATCTAAAAGTACTCCCAGAAGAAAAAATAGAAAATATAAGAAAAAGAATAAAACAAACTCTAAATCAAGGAAAAGTCACGGTAAAAGATCTACAGAAAATAATAGGAATATTAAATTTTGCCAGCTTCGTTGTTCCCCGCGGTTGCCTAAATCATCGACAGTTATTAATGCTTCTCAATTCGTTATCAAACCAGTCGCTGGAACTTTATTCACTCTCACAGAATGCGGTGGATGAACTAAAATGGTGGATTCACAATTGCCAAATAGGAACACTAATGCACTACAATCACCCAACCAATTTTCTGGCAACGGATGACACGGATCTGGCTTGGGGAGCCCAATTGAACAATCAAGCTCTTTGGCAGGAATCTATAAACTACATTGTTCTGAATGCAACAGTGTATACGTTGGTCAAACTGGTCGCAGTTTTGAGTCTCGTTACAAAGAACACTTATCGGCTGTCAAAAACATTCGTCCAGATAAATCGCATTTCGCAAAACATCTTATAGGCACTGGGCATACGTTGGCAGCAGATCATACTTTCGAATTAGTCCATACTTGCAATAAAGGATTAAAATTAAATGTACTAGAACAATTAGAAATTAGTAAATGTAATAACGAAGACTCAATTACACTGTTAAACGAACAAACAAATTTGACAAATTCACCCCTGCTACACATGTTTAACAACAACGGTGTTAACCCCACCACGCGTAATCACTAAAGCACACCCGAACGCGAACTCGCGAAACCCTATAAGTAGAGCCAGTCGCATGCGCGCGCGCTAGTGCTAGCGCGCTTCGTGGAGTGCAGTCGATTTCTCCTGATGATGCTTCGGTGACGAAGCGAAACGTACGTTGAGTTTTCAGTAGTATGTGTATTTTTGGTGCTAATTAAATAATTTTATTTGGATTTAAGTATGGATTTCCGCAAAGTAACACCTTATTCTATCAAAAATATCTTTATTTTTATATTAATTTTTAGGGTTTCGAGACAGGAACATATTATACATATTTACACACTTTTTCTGCATAGCCAAGACTTTTTTTAATAGGAAAAGTTATGCTTACTTTTCTTTTGTCTGTGTATGAGTGTTTCTAACATATTGCAAAAAAACATTTTCATTTCCCAAACTTGTTAGTATACTTGTTTTTGAGTATTTTTTAAACAATGTCTTCGTAATGGATGAGAACTGGACGGTGGACACGAACATGGGAACTTTCCCTAGTACTGCAAGTATATCATAATTTATTAATTCAAAAAAAAATTGACATCTAAACAATACGTTTTTTTAAGTTTTTCATATAAAGGTACGCTTTTTTAATATGGAACTGCTGAATGTAGTTTAGTACACAGTACATATAGTAGAATGTGGGATTTTTCCACTAGGATGTTTTTGCTAATTTCATTTGCCATAATGATAAACAAAACTAATATTGTTTTTCATAATTTCATATGTCATACTCATCTATTACTATATTAGTCATCATCATCAGCCGGAAGACGTCCACTGCTGGACATAGGCCTCCCCCAAAGAGCGCCACAAGTTACGATCACCAACCGCTTGTAACCAGCGACTCCCGCGACTTTGACCAGATCATCAGTCCACCGGGTTGGAGGTCGTCCAACACTACGTCCTCCGGTGCGGGGCCGCCACTCGAGAACCTTTCTTCCCCAGCGGTTGTGGGTTCTGCGAGCAATGTGGCCTGCCCATTGCCACTTCAGCTTGCTGACTCTCTGAACTATGTCGGTTACTCTCGTTCTCTTGCGGAAAACCGAATTACGAATCATATCTCGCAGAGAAACACCGAGCATAGCTCTCTCCATAGCACGCTGAGCGACTTTGAGCTTATTTAAGAGGCCCACATTTAACGGCCACGTCAAAGCCCGGTGAAGTTGTAAAAACCGCGAGGTTGACAACACATTAGTCATTCAAAAAAAAAAAAAAACGGCCAAGTCTCAGTTCCATATGTCATCTCCGGTAACACACACTGGTCGAAGACTTTCGACTTTTAAGCTCTGCGGTAATTCGGACAAGAAGATCCCCGTTAACTTCCGAACGCTGCCCATCCGAGTTGGATTCGTCGATCGACCTCTTTCTTGAAGTTGGATTTACCTAACTGACCAATTTGACCTAGGTACACATACTGATCAACAACTTCAAGAATTGAGTTCCCAACGTGAACTGGTATAGGTGCAACATGAACGTTGAACATGACTTTCGTCTTGTCCGAGTTCATCCTAAGACCCTCCTGTTGGGAAACTCGATCGAGGTCACTGAGCATTTTGCTCAAGTCTTCCAGTGATTCCGCCATGACCACGATATCGTCTGTGAGTGATGTACTCGCCATTGACATTGATGCCGAGTCTTTTCCAGTTCAGAAGCTTGAAGACATCTTCCAGTGCAGCAGTGAACAGTTTCGGAGAAATAACGTCTCCCTGTCTCACAACTTTCTGCAACTGGATCGGTTTCGAGCTCTGATCCTATAATCGGACCGACATAGTGGCTTTTTCGTACAAACACCTCAACACTTCAATGTATCGATAGTCGATGCGGCACCGCTGTAATGACTGAAGCACCGCCCATGTCTCAACCGATTCGAAGGCTTTCTCGTAGTCCACAAACGCTAGACATAATGGCCGATTATACTCCTCGGTCTTCTGTATAAATTGGCGCAGCGTATGAATGTGGTCTACGGTACTAAAGCCTTTGTGGAACCCGGCTTGTTCGGGAGGTTGGAAATCGTCTAACTTGCGTGATAGTCGGTTTGTGATGACCCTTGAAAACAACTTGCCTATATTAGTCACATGCTAGAAACTTTGTTTCCCATAAAGTCAATTTCAATAATATCATTTGCTAGCATGATTGTAAGCCGTATTATCACAAGCCATAACATCATTTACCATCAAAATAACTTCTAGAAAAAGAACATTCATTCGTTTTATACTAAATGATCAATAGGTTTAGGTATGGTTTGGTTTAGTAAGGTTAGAACATGAAAGACAGCGCACGAGCCAAGCAAGTGAAGCGACAAAGTTTCAGAAAGCTAATTGCTTTTTAGAACAAAGGCGTTAGGAAAAATGCGAATGGAAGCGACTTTGGTTGTATAACGAGGTACTAAATAAATAGGTATAAGAAATAAAAAAAACTATATGTAATTATGTTATAAGTATATATAGTTATAAGTTCTTAATTAACGGTTATCTGTTAACGTACGTCATTAGCATTTATTATTATGGAAAATTAGTTTATAATTTTAAAGTGTTTATAATTTTAAAGTGAACGTTTTTGAGGTATTTTAATGCTTTTTGATAATTATTTAATCAACATGTCAACAGCAGAATGGATTTTTCATCACTACATAGTATAAAACAAAGTCGCTTCCTCTGTTCATATATCCTTTAGTATGCTTAAATCTTTAAAACTGCCATTGAATTTTGATGTGGTGTTTTTAATAGATAAAGCGATTGAAGAGTAAAGTTTATTTGTATGTTTTATACTGCTGGGAAGCTAAGGCGGGCTGCTAGTTTTAACTTAAGACTGTAGTTAAACCCGTAACCTTCTGTATCGCAGACAATGTTTTGCCATTTGAGCTAATGTAGATTTAAGTGTTGTAGAGTTTAATTTATGTCTTGTCTTCTTATTTGCGACTAAGACATCGACAGTTTTTTTTTTAGTTTTTTTTTCACAATGATAGTTGATAATGTAATTATACTGTCATATATTTCTTTGAACTAATGGTCGCCTGTTGATAGCAATTCGACCATAATAAAATTTTATATCTCTTTTTAAGAACACCATCTTCATTTCTCAAGACCAACTTTGTTGTCAAAATTTTTGTTTGCAATTTGTGATCTTTAATTGTTATCATCAATATATTTGTTTGTGTATCATTATTGAAAAATATTAGCATTCTGTACTTCTACACATAAACTATAAATGTGTGAAATTTTATGTTCCTGCGTCCGTGCAATTTTCGTAAAAAGGGGTCAAAAGATTTGGCATCACATATTAATATATAGATACAAAAATAGCACTGTAATATATTTATTACAATTTACATTTGATTTACATTAATGCAAATACAAATTTTTGTAAGGCATTTGATAATATTATTGCAATTAATAAAATGGATAACAATACATATGGCACTCATATCATTAAAGATACTAATTTTAGGGCAAAGAAGAGTATGTCACAAGTATATTATGGTCAACAAAACATTCAGGCTGAAATCCTGGCATTTGAATATATGGCATATATACACTTTGGGAAAACAATAGACAACCTATTATGTCATCTAGATTCTAAATAAAATCAAAATGCATTTATGACTCAAAATTACTTGTTTGATTTTTATCCAATTTAAATAGGACAAAGTGAAAATCACCTACTATTAAGGATTTTATTTAACATCATAATTGGTACATCCAGAAAAAAGTTTTTTTTGTTATGATATTGGAAGGCAAATAATCAGATAGTTTTCCTGATGGTAAGAAATTCCCGCCACCTAGAGACACCAAAGATGGTAATGGTGTGTTGCCAACGTGAGGCTGGGATGTTAGGCCTTGAGCATAAGTTAGTTTACCGGCTACCTTAATCTCTGAACTGGAACACATCATGAAGTTATGGCAGCAGGAATAGGTAAGGCAGTGGAACCAATACAGGTGAGTTGCTGTGAAACTATACCACCTAGTCAGATGTCACGGTGTTAGTGACGATAAGCCTATGCTCACCTTTTACAAGCTGCCTGGCACAGGAAGGCACATGGTCTATTCCGCAAAGGAGCCCAGATAAATACTTATGTCAACACTTTTAAGACAAATTCAAATTGAGAACCCATTGTGTAATGAATATTGACAAAGATGCTATTCAGTTTCATTCATGATTTGTAGTGAAGTCTATCTGAGTTCATCATCTTTGTTACATATAACTAAAACTATTTTGTGTATTTAAAATGAGAACTTAAAAATGGTTTGTATCTAAGTACATAAATCTATAAATATATAAAAGAGAGTAATATAGTTACACTATTTATAACTCAACAACGGCTGAAAATTGATGGGGAGGTAGCTTCAAACCAGAAGGACATATATACTTTTTATTCCACTCGAGTGCAAAGAAACTAGGAAAAACAACATTTTGATTTTTCCCCATTCTAACTGATCGGATAGAACTAAAATCGCCGGAACAGCTAGTTTCTAATAAACAATATTTTTTACCTTTTAGTGAAAGGTTACATCCACTTTATTTACTGCTTTAACACCTGCTTTCTCTCATACTCCTTACTAGTTAATCAAACCTTACAACAAAATTAAGCCATCTTTCAATTTGATTACTATATAAAACATATAAGAAAAGTAGAATTTTAAAGTGAGTTCGAGTAAGTACGGCTACTACGAAAAATGACTAGCAAGTTGAGTGATTTAAAATCTTATATTCGTAGGACTGATATTTTTTCAACTTACCGAGGACATATTTCAATAATTACTAAGACAACTAAACAAAACTTATTGTAGTATAATTTGACTAATTTGTCACACCAATCAACATATGTTTTGAAAGTTCTTACAATAACCAAAGAGAATATAATCACTACGTTCTAAGAGACGGCACTTGATACATCATTCTTAGCTACAAGCACAGACCAATTAGAGTACTACTACTACGTACAGACTGCCATCGGGGGAACAAATATTTTTGCCATTACTCATCATACATGACAGTTACTTTTTTATCACTAAGTATATTAATATATAGGAATAGAGTAAGCAGTCTATGCAGCTGTCAACGAAAATGAAACAGTAGCGCCATGCCACATCGCGTTCAAGAACAAAATATTTAATATCTAGATGTATAAATATATATGTCATGGTCTAACCTCTATATAGGCCCTTTATGAGGACTTCCGATTTAATTTTTGTGACAGTAAAATATGACTGTAATTTGTTTATAAAAAAATTAGTGATTATCAAATTACAATCATTTTTATTGTCACTGGGAGTGCTGTATGGGGAAGAAAAATAAAACAGGTTTCTCTGTAATTTATTTAATTTTTTGTTTATTTCCCTAATATCTTCATTATTTTCCTCTTGTACCAACACAGTTTTATTTTTTAAAGTTGAATTTTATTTACTCCAGGCTCTATCTTTTCCTTTGACCACATCTTTGTCTAAATCTAATCCAGCGAAGAACCCAGCCATGGCTGTTTGACATCTTTTTTTGCAAAAACTCCGACCGATAACACCGAGTCATACAAGGTGTGAAATAGGTGTAAAACATCAAAATCTGAAATAGAAAGAAATTAATTTAATTCCAATGATCATAAAATTTAATATTGTGAATGATAAAACACAGAAGAGAGAGTTTGACAATTTTTTTTACATTGTTTGCTTCTACAAAATATTAACTAAATAGTTCTGTTTAAATTTTCAGCCTGGTGTTCTCGCTTCTCATGATTGGGTCATATGACATTAACATGACCAAATTGTTAAGTACATAATAAGAATGTATTCATCCCAGTTTTAATATGTATTATGTATATTACATAAAATGACTGTAAATTATAAAAGTTACAAAATTTGACTGTTTAGTATGATGAAAGATTTAAAAAATAAAGCTTTCGTGATGTAATTTATTTAAAAACACTTGTACTTTCCACAATATACTTTATTATTTTTATTTTTATAATTTAGCCATACGGTTTCGCTATACAAGCATCATCAGGGCTATATAACAACTGAAGTGAAAAACTTCAGTTGTTATATAGCCCTGATGATGCTTGTATAGCGAAACCGGTTGGCTAAATTATAAAAATAAAAAATAATAAAATATATTGTGGAAAGTACAAGTGTTTTTAAATAAATTACATCAAGAATGGAATTCCACCAAGCTCCGACGATAAGAAGTATAGAATCTAAAGCTTTCATATTTAAAAGACACAAAAATGAAAATGTTCTAGTTATTATAGTATATACACAAAGCAAAATTGAACAAAATCAATGTCAATAATGTTATGTAACATAAATTTACAGTTTTATTAAACTGCCTCTTTGGTCAGTTGGACTTCTACATAATATCTATTATTATAATTAAATAACCTTCTTGGTTATATTCAAATTTGTTTTTCTGTACAGCAATTAATTGTAACAATCTATTTAAACGTGCATTAAGTAGAAAATGAAACAATCACTACATCAAACTAAAATTAGCAAACCTACCATAAAAATTTTCGATTGGCATTTTAGGTTAGAATTTATCACTTTCATTTAAAAAATTATTTATCTAGTTGTAAATGTATTTACCTTTTTCAGAAACGGTTCCGAAAACCTATGAAGTTTTCAATTCAAGTTACTGAATTAAAATATCCAACTCAAAATACAGGATCGTTCTATCTAATAATAATACCTAATTGTATCATAAGTTTTAACAATGTTTTGTACTTACGAGTTTTATTGAAGACATCATATTATTCGTGGTTATCATAATCTCGTTGCAGGAACAAACAACAATTTCTGTAAAAACTAATTCCAGAATATCAAATACTAGTGTAGGTCAAATAGGACAGATCAGACAGAAAAATCAATCTAGTGTGTTGAGCGGTGCTAGTTTTCTCAATCTGCAAATCCAAGATCGGGTTCAAAACAAAAAATTAACATTTTAAATGAGTTAAACATGGAGACACGTTTTAATGTTTACAAAGTGGTTTTTAAAATATGGCGGCTGGGTTGCCAACGTTATGGCTACGGAATCGTACTGTTCGTACAGTTTGCCATATACTTAAGGTAAAAAAAGGTGTTCAGTCATTTCTATCGATATTGTTTGTTATAAAATTGGAAGGAGTCTCTGTTTGTTTAGAAAAAAATAACAACAATTTGTTATGAAATAGCAAAACATTTTTCAGTTTATTTTTTTATTTAGAACCTTTACAGTTGGTCAAATTATTTGTTCTTTTGTACAATTTGAATTACTTAAACCACGAGCCCGGACTCTATTTTAGGTTATCAACCAGTTTGTTTGTCGTTTGTCTGTCGGTGTATCATAATTTTTGAATGGAGGGACAATGAAGCTTTATTGAAAATTTTAACTTTCTGGTTTTATTGTTAGATTATTTTTTTTTGGTGTTTGTGAAAATTCTGCTGAGCACCAACTAAACTTGTTTTAAGTGCATGCTATCTTATTCCAATGAAACGAGAATAAAAGGGATTTTATATTGCTATATAAAATTTATGGTACTCTTAAAAAACCTTGTGAGGAAAACCATTCTGTTATCAGTTCTATTTGTTGTGGTTTACTAGACAGTGTACAACCATTGGCTTTTAATTGGCTTATAATGGCTTGGGAGTGCTAGTAATTTGAGCATGAGCTATTTTTAATATGATTTTCCCAGAACTGGTCTAGGGCGGGTTGATTTATAAACAGTTTTAACATATGATGGGGTCGACGTGTGGGACGGGGTTGAGGGAAGAACAGAAGATGATAGGTTTTAATGAGGGATAGTGGATTGTGAAGAGCAAGATGCTTTTGCATGGCCGGAATAAGGGGCCCTGACTCTAGGGAAACGTGCTGAAGCATCGGAGTAACTGGCGTGTTTCTGAGACATAACCATTTTGAAACTTCTTTGCCAATTATGTTCAGGACAACTAGGACAAGTAGCCATAACTACCTGAGCTTAGCAAACATGATAAGTTGTTTTCATCGGTGGATCAACTATCTCCTCTATGTGGTTGTGTGCACTTGTAACATCTGGCTTTGGATCGGCATTGCTTCGCGGATTGACCAAACCTGCAGTAGTTTCTGCACTGTATCACAGGTAGATTGTAGAAATTTGCTGTTAGTGAGGTATAGTAGTAAAACACTCTGTCGGGTAGAGATTGGCTTAATAAGGTTTAGGACCCAGTGGTCCTAAAAGTGGTAGTTAGTGACAAAACAGTTTCACCTTCTTTGTGGAACCTTTTATTCAAACGCCTAATCTTAATAGCACGAACAGATTCTTTTGGACATGTAATGTTTGTAATCAATTCTTCGAGGGTCCAATCTGTTGGGACTTCTTTGACAAATCCCATCCTAGTTATATGGAATCATGGGATGAATGCATTGTAGTTGCTTGAAAGTAAGTCGAATTTCTTAAGCTTATTATTTCATACATGCATCGGCTGATTGAAATTCAGTAAACATCTTATTGCGAGCAATAGAATTAATTCCTCCTTGTACTGCAATGTTTTTATGCAGAAATTGGGCAAATTTAACACGTTGATGCGAATAGCATCTACACATGTCAAATCATATTAGATGTGATGGAGCACAGCGTATTATTACGGTCAGCTAATAAGTGTCGTATGGAGCACACGGTGGTATAACGGCGCCTGATTCTATTACACTCTATTAATTATTTGCACTCTATTCTAAATCTCTAAAGACTTAATTTGTACGGAAGACATGGCAGCATGGCTTAAAAGTAGCCTTAGCCGGCCTCAGAAAGGTGCAAATTAAGTAATAATAAAGAAAAAAAGGGTCATACATGTGTCTATCAGGATTAGTGACCAATGGCGCTACGACCATTTCCCCCGTGTTGGTCCGGGCTCCTTTGCAGAATAGACCATCTGCCTTTCTGGCCAGGCAGCTCGTAAAAGGCGAGCATAGGCTTATCATCACTAATACCGTGACATCTGATTAGGTGGTAGAGTTTCGCAGCGACTCGCCCGGTTTGGTACCACCGCCTTACCTATTCCTGCCGCCATAACGTCATGACGTGTTCCGGTCCGGAGGGTAAGGTGGCCGGTAAACTTACTTTTGCTCGAAGTCTAACATCCTGACCTCAGGTTGGCAACGCACCATTACCATCTTTGGTGTCTCTAGGCGGCGTGAATTTCTTACCATCAAGAAATGCGTCTGCTTGTTTGCCTTCCTATAACATAAAAAAAAAGACCAACGTTTCGTTATACGTGGATTTTCGGGCGTGGCTACGAGTAGTAAAGAAAATTATACCAACCTTCTCGAAAAATATTTGCTGCCAACATAACATTGCAAATTCTAGTGATGTAACTGACAGCAAAAGATGTTGTCGAAAAATACGATAGCTAGTGTTGTCGCAAAATAATATCGATATCGATATTTTTATGGTGCTAGCAATGACATTCATATAATATACATTATTAACTTAATGGTAATTTGAGATTTAAATAAAAAACGAATGAGATTTAATAAATTTTAATTTATTTAAAATACAACAACTTTATTTCAAATAAATCTATGAAACTAGCAATTTCTTAATAAAAACACATTACATTACCAACTTACTTTTGATATGATTTCTTGCTAGCCTTAATTTATAACTTAATAATTGGGTTCTTACCCTAAAACGGAATTAATAACTAAATTTTTCCTGTCACTGAAATGGAGTCTATATCTCAAAAACTTATTCACTTTACACTCACACAATAGTACAATTCGAAAGATTAGGTTATGCTGAACACGGCGATGTAGGTAACATCTGAACGCAAAAGGTAATTAATGTTAACTTTACATAACAAATGTAAGACGAAATACCCAAGCAATATGGCTGACATAGTTTTTATTTTACTTGACGTTGGCAGTTGTGTCATAAGTGTCATATTAGTGGTAATACCAACATAAAAATTAAACACGTTTTTATGTTGGTAAAGAATTCGTGAATCACAAATATAAATTGAACCACGACGATGCTGGAAATTCATGCTTTCCGAAGTTCAAAATAATCTGGTCAATTCGATTGTATGAAAGTGACTACCCACTGACGTTCTACAATAACTAGGTACCACCTAGGTACACTGAAGCTGGGGGGTTACCATAAGCTCTTAAAACAGTATTATTTCAATAATGCTAATTGTCATCGGAGACGGACAACCTTATGACGTATTTCATAAAGTTGCTTATAAAGACGGACATTTAGCAAGATGGAAATAATACTGTTAAAAGCGTTCATGGTAGGGACCCTGAACTACAGATTACACAAGTAGGTAGGTACAAAGGTAGGTACTAGCGGTACTAAGTAGATGTAAGAACACAAAAAAAAAGTTTCATTCTAAAAACAAAAATTAAAAGTGACAATCATAACTGACAGGCCATATTTGACAATGCATAGATGTTACCAGCAATACCAGCATTGTCACCTTAGTGATTTTTTCACTAGGAGTACAAATTAAAAAGTATTAAAAAGTAATATTGTGAACCTACCAGATTTGTTGCTGATGCAGGTTTTTTTTTAATAAAATCTGATGCTGATTTTTAGAATTAATATCAGCTGATGCTGAGGCAGATGCTGAGAACGCACAGTGTAGACCTTCTGGGGGCTGATTATGTATCCCAGTTGCCAACTCAAAATGCAAAAGTGTGCGTCAAATAGCTGTCAAATTATGTAATTTGTGTTTGCTTTTTCTATTGTACATCTATTGGTCACTGGAGATAGCAAATATAAAGTACGTCATTTGACAGCTATTTGATGCACACTGTTACATTTTGAGTTGGTAACTGAGATACATAATCAGCCCCCTGATTATCCACCACTAGCCTAAGGTACTTTAGACCACAGCGTAATGTTGGCAAACCAATTGTCAATCGCTTAATTATCCAATAAGGGCAAGGTTGCTTTAATTTGAAAAAACACGTAATTTTTATTAGGCCCGACATTAAACCCGAAACTTTAATGTGATCACATTGTGGTATCAGGTTTGAAGTAAGTAATAAAGTATAGGTGCCCATGCCGAGCCGGATTAACCTTAAGGCAGAGTAGGAAATTGCTTTGGGGCCCAGGATCGACAGGGGCCCACTGCAGTACTCAAAAAAAAGTTTTATGGATCGAAAGTGTTAAGCAATATCTAGTCCAGTCTAATTAGATTTTGCTTAGTTATCATAATGTAATAGTCCTTATAATTGTTTGAAAACGATGTAATGACATGTAGGGTTTGTTGAGAGTTATTAACCACAAAGTAGATAGGGATACTACGTATTTATGAACTATTTTTAATTTAATTGCCATTAGTTTGAAAGCACTCCACAGAACAAAATGCTCTGACGACTCTATGGCACTTGGAGAACGTTTGTCTACGTTAGGTCTGTATAGGTCCACCATCATTTTTGTTAGGTCACCTATAGTTTTTTTATAAATATTTTTTTAAATTTTGCAAAAAAAATACACCTTAGCATCTCATTTAAACGAAAACTCATTTATCTTTGTATTTCTGCATTCTTTATCGTTAGGTCAGTATTGGTCTATAGTTTTTGCTTTTATATTATTCATTTAATTATTTTTATTAACAATTAAGTATAAATAATTTATCACTGGCGCATGCGCTCAACGCACCCAGTCATAGCATGGCGCGAAATTTAAAGTTTTGCCGTTCCGTCTTCATTGTTTCCATTATCAAAATACAAATTTCTCTCATGAAGCTCAAATAATCTCATAATTTTAATCTCTAATTACTCCTCTACTACTCTACTACTCCAATAAAAAAAACTGCACGACGAATACTAGAATTGACTCAATGGTATATAATTAGCTTTTATGTCATAAATCCAATAATTATTTACAGCTAATATCATTCATAAATAGATATTATAAAAACAATTATTAAAAAGCCGATCAATGTCTGATGAACATGTAAAAATGTTAGTTGAGGTAATTTACAGGGTCTACCATATAATTACCATTGAGTCA
Organism: Calephelis nemesis; assembly: GCA_002245505.1. Lineage (NCBI taxonomy): Eukaryota > Metazoa > Arthropoda > Insecta > Lepidoptera > Riodinidae > Calephelis > Calephelis nemesis. The sequence continues at coordinate 45,438 of NJDD01002745.1, forward strand.
ATTCTAGTATTCGTCGTGCTGATTTTTTATTAGAGTAGTAGAGTAGTAGAGGAGTAATTAGAGATTAAAATTATGAGATTATTTGAGCTTCATGAGAGAAATATGTATTTTGATAATGGAAACAATGAAAACGGAACGGCAAAACTTTAAATTTCGCGCCATGCTATGACTGGGTGCGTTGAGCGCATGCGCCAGTGATAAATTATTTATAGTCTATAATATAAAAATGAATCGCTAAATGTGTTGGTAAGCGCATAACTTCCGAACGACTGGACCGATTTAGCTAACTTTTTTATTATTGTATTACTTATGATCAGGAGAAGGTTCTTACGAAAAGAAAAACCGGGAAAGTTGCAGGGAAAATGGGAAAAATAATACTTTTATTATTTCTCATACTGAACGGGTGAAACGAAGTTCACCGGGACAGCTAGTTGTTAATAAAAGGAATTAAATGAATAATATAAAAGCAAAAACTATAGACCAATACTAACCTAACGATAAAGAATGCAGAAATACAAAGATAAATGCGTTTTCGTTTAAATGAGATGCTAAGATGTATTTTTTTTTTTGTAAAATTTAAAAAAACTATAGGTGACCTAACAAAAATGATGGTGGACCTATACAGACCTAACGTAGACCTATCTATTAAGGTCATATTGAGTTCAAAAATCCTTCGATGGGGTGCTAAATTTGTGCAGGCGTCAACATCTAACATTTGTATTTATTTTTTTATTTGCAAGTAAGCTGAAGAAGTTAAGAAGTTATCTATACAGCCAAGTTTTAAAATAAAAAATCAGGCAGGCTACGTTATTAATAATTTTAATGTGATTTTTATAATTAAAAAAAAATCAATAATTTTATTCACATTTTATTTATATTCTGTCAATGACAATTTCAATTATGCATAATTGTTAATGTAACATGTTATCTAGGACAATGCTGCTGCTCCCTAGTTACTCTGCACACCCGAGTTTTCCATGACCTGAAAAAATATTGAATTAACGAACGCTCTTTGAGAAAGTCAAAATTGAGACATTGGAGAACTCAGTATCTTCCATTGAGTTTCACCATCGAACATTGCGACAAAATTAAAAGATTTGTGTGTGCACATCACATTGATGTTGATTACAAGGTGTGTAATTGACATTTCTTATCACCTGCTACACTTTCGTAGAACCAGTTATAACGGTATTATTACCTAATGCATTCCAAACCTGGGACTTTACAATAAAAGAGCGTAGTTATTGCTTGAGGTCGGTAACGCGTCTGTGGGATCTCTTGCACGACTAACTGAAGATCTAAATCTCACAATGTAACAGATAGCAAGCCTATCGGCAACCGGGCACATTGTCAGTCCCGGGCAAATTTGCTTTTATTTTTGAAATAGAACACATAAACACATATTGATTTAGTCGAATCTTACCCCAGACCGCTAGACCACAGAGGCGACAGAGTACGAGTGCGAGTTTCAAGTACGAACTATGCATAACAATTTAACAAAACTTATATGACGGATTATTAACGTTCGTGGTGTTTTTAAAATAAGTACTTCACCAATGCTGACGCCACAATTGTCGTTTGCGTGATGATGATGACTCATTTTGGGTCTTCTCAAACAAACTTCACAAGTGTTTTAAAACTTCGTTTATTTAACGGGCAGCATAAAGACGTGCTGCCATCGGCTATTGAATCGTGAATGCCTTATCGCTTCCGATGCGGCCGTACTTATAGGGCTCGACGCAAGTGCAGGACGCAGGTGCAGGTGATTACAAGTCGTTAGGCTAAGTATTGAAATAACAATGATAACGTTAATTTCACATCGCAATAAACTCAAAGTAATCGACTGATGATTTATAAACTAATTTTCTGGACATCATCAAATTATTTAACTTAATTATTCTAGTTTTTCAGAGGAACTAATGTGGTTGCGCCGACATATACATACCAACTTATCATTTAAGTATCAACAATTTTATTGGAGCAGTAGTGAACGGGCAGGGCATTCGAATGATCAATGTCATGTTTTCTTGAAGTGAAGTAGCCGCCTCATCATCTAAAAACATACTAGTCTTTTAACTAAATAATAATAATAAATCTGTTTCGAACATTTGCTAACTCCCACGGGAATGGAAGAATAGGTATGTAGAAATAAAGTTAAGTAGGAAATTTAAGAAATCGATTTTAATTAATGCCCATGCTTACTCGTGTACATGTAATAGTTATACTATATACAGTAGTAGTTTTTAAATGTAATTACCTGTTTCTTGTGGTTCAACGGTAGAAGTCTGATGGCCAGAACAAATTTTCAGGTTTTTACCAAACTATTGCACAAGGTTATAATGCGCAATTTTTATGTGGCAGGTAATAAAATACTTAACAAAACGAGAACATTATGCTATGCAGATTTAAAAAGGCGAATTAAATTAAATTTCAAAACAAATACGGATTTAAATAATTTGAAAATTTAACAATTTTCATTTTTACGTCAATCAAAATTTAACAAATCTTGACATTTAGATGAACTCTTTGGTTTTTTTGTAGTTTTTGGTTTACAATGACAGCCTACGTCGCATGGAAATAAAACCCTGCGGGGCTAGAATGTACACCAAAGAGAATATAATCACTACGATGTACACTTTCGTCTCGGCACAATCGCGTCGTTTCCTTTGGACGATGAGTCTTTTTAATCTTCTAAACGTCAACGTTTCATAAAAAGCTAGAATAATCTTCCAATGTCTTAAAATAAATAAACAAAATCAGTAGCAATACGTGTTACTCAACATTGCAGATCATCGAAAATTGGAGGAGTAAAAAAATGAATTCGTAGTACACAAAATTTAATAAGAAAAAAGAAAACAAGAAAGGCAAAAATTAACAAAAATGTTATCAAAACGAAATATTTAACAAATTACTATTACGTAAAAAATAAATATAAAACACGGGAAACGCGACTGACAACATGATTAGTTCTAGAAACGTGGCATACAAGACGATCGCAGGCAAAACGAACGTTCGTTTCGTTTCCAAAACGAATTCGTCTTTCGAATCTTAGTTTTTGGCACGTTATTCTACGAATTTCTAACAATGTCATTCCTTCGCTCATGTTTCATGACGTACTGTCGTCTATCGCCGTCGTCACGTTTTGTTTGGCAATGTTCTACGTTTTTTGAGTTTGACACTTCCAAACGCCAAGGCCAAGGGCCAAAACGAAACGTTTGTGTCAAGACCATAAAGTATATTAATCTCAGATAAAGTACTTTATCTGAGATATTAATAAATAGGAATAGAGTAAGCAGTCTATGCAGCTGTCAAATCAAATGTCAACGAAAATGAAACAGTAGCGCCATGCCATATCGCGTTCGAGAACAAAATATTTAATATCTAGATGTATAAATATATATGTCATGGTATAACCTCTATATAGGCTCTTTAAGAGAACTTCAGTATTAATTTTTGTGACAATGAAATATGACTGTAATTTGTTTATTAACAAAATTAGTGATTATCAAATTACAATCATTTTTATTGTCACTGGGAGAGCTGCATGGGGATGAAAATAAAACAGGCTTCTCTGTAATTTATTTAATCTTTTGTTTATTTCCCTAATATCTTCATTATTTCCCTCTTGTACCAACACAGTTTCATTTTCTAAAGTTGAATTTTATTTACTCCAGCTCTATTTTGTCCTTTGACCCCATCTTTGTCTAAATCAAATCAAGCGAAGAACCCAGCCATGGTTGTTTGAGATCTTTTTTTGTAAAAACTCCCATTCACCGAGTCATACAAGGTGTGAAATAAGTGTAAAACATCAAAATCTGAAATATAAAGAAATTCATTTAATTTCAATGATCATAAAATTTAATATTGTAAATGATAAAACACAGAAGAGAGAGTTTGACAATTTTTTACATTGCTTCAACAAAATATTTACTAAATAATTCTGTTTAAATTTTCAGCCTAGTGTTCTCGCTTCTCATGTTTGGGTCATATGACATTAACATGACCAAATTGTTAACTACATAATAAGAATGTATTTATCCTAGTTTTAATATGTATATTACATAAAATAAATGTAAATTATAAAAGTTTTTGTAAAACTGACTGTTTAGTATGATGAAAGATTTAAAAAATAAAGCTTTCATATTCAAAAGATACAAAAATGAAAATGTTCTAGTTATTATAGTATATACACAAAGCAAAACCGAACAAAATCAATGTCAATAATGTTATGTAATATAAATTTACAGTTTTATTAAACTGCCTCTTTGGTCAGTTGGACTTCTACATATCTATTATTATAGTTAAATAACCTCCTTGGTTATATTCAAATTTGTTTTTCTGTACACCAATTAGTTTTAATAATCTATTAAAATGTGCATAAAGTAGAAAATGAAACAATCATTACATAAAACTAAAAAAAAAAAGTATCTTCACGCCCATATCCCCGAAGAGGTAGGCAGAGGCACAACCAGGGCACCCACGACTAGCCAAAGATACTAAGTCATGCAGTCAAGTCCAACACCCGGACCGCTCGACCACAGAGGCGATACATAAAAATAAAGATAGCAAAACTACCATAAAAATTTTCGATTGGTATTTTAGGTTAGAATTTATCATTTTCATTTAAAATTTTATTTATAGTTGTAAATGTATTTACCTTTTTCAGAAACGGTTCCGAAAACCTACGAAGCTTTCAATTCAAGTTATTGAATTAAAATATCTAGCTCAAAATACAGGACAGTTCTATCTAACCATAATACCTAATTGTATTATAAGTTTTAACAATGTTTTGTACTTACGAGTTTTATTGAAGACATCATATCGCACCCTCAGTAATATAAGGGCAGTATCCAAAAAACTACTTTTTGTGAAATCGTGTTTTAATTAATATACAGTATTTTTTCCGATATTATTCATGTGTAAAACACATACAATTACCGAGTCATTCTTATATTTTTTAGCTAGCGCTAACTAGTAGCGAATATCAATTGTGCGTTTATCATTCAAAATACCTGTGGTGTATGGGATTTTGAATGTTAAAAATTTGACTTGAGCCCTTATATTACTGAAGGTGCGATATTACTCGTAGTTATCATAATCTCGTTGCAGGAACAAAAAACAATTTCTGTAAAAACATGTTCATGTCTAAATCCTTAACTCAAATACTGGTGTAGGTCAAATAGGGTAGATCAGACAGAAAAATCAATCTAGTGTGTTGAGCGATGCTAGTTTTCTCAATCTGCAAATCCAAGATAGGATTCAAAACAAAAAATTAACATTTTAAATGAGTTAAACACGGAGACACGTTTTAATGTTTACAAAGTGGTTTTTAAAACATGGCGGCTGGGTTGCCAACGTTATGGCTACGGAATCGTACTATTCGTACAGTTTGGCATGTACTTAAGGTAAAAAAAGGTGTTCAGTCATTTCTATCGATATTGTTTGTCATAAAATTGGAAGGAGTCTCTGTTTGTTTAGACAAAAAATAACAACAATTAGTTATGAAATAGTAAAAAAAATCAGTTTATTTTTGAAGTGAAACTTCTTTATCGGGGTTGGAAAAAAATTTAGTGTAACATTTTTTCGTTACGCGCCTTCTTTGTTCTTATCCCTACCACGCGTGATTCGAAGTATACTTTCTCCAGCGGAGTAGGGATTGGCAATAAACTTTATTTAACCAATTTCTGTAAAGTTGCATATTGTAAATTATTTTTTGAAAAATAACGTCATAAAAAAGTTTCACTTCTTCACTTCTTACGAGCGTACGCTAGTACACGCACACATTTTTTTATTTAGAACCAAATGTAATGACTGAACTCTTGGGGGACCACGAGCCCGGACTCTACTTTACGTTATCATTTATCAACCAGTTTGTTTGTCGTTTGTCTGTCGATGTATCACAATTTTTTATTGAAAAAGGTTTATTGAAAATTTTAACTTTTTGGTTTTATTGTTAGATTATTTTTTTGGTGTTTGGAAATTCTGCTGAGCACCAACTAAACTTGTTTTAATTGCATGCTATATTATTCTAATGAAACGAGAATAAAAGGGATTTTATATTGCTATATTTTTTAAGCTAAGCTCGGGACTATCGTGACGTTTATAATTTACGTTTTTCGAGGGATAGATTAAAATTCTGTAGAAATATATCTGTATAAACTAAAACTGTATTTAGTAAAAACTTCAGAATAATCGGCTGAATGCTTTCAGTAATTTAAAATAGTTTCCATATTTTTGATCTCCTGCAAAAATTGCTTTTTTGTAGATAGACTTATTCATTTTGTGCCTATCGATTTATTAAAGGCAGGTAAGTATGTTTAAATACACTAAATAAATTAAATGGGTTAATAGATAAGGCATAACATAATTTACCTATTTATAAGAAGTATAATTTTCATATTGAGAAAATGCCGTAGCGTTTGCTAAAGCTTTAAGGATTTAGCCGTAGGTCGCGAATTTTATGTATATTGTTTTTATACTGTGATTGCCGTAGCATTGATGATACTACCAAGTATAGGAAAAATCGTATTTGATCAATTATTTTAAGAAAAGAATATAACGCGAAATATTTAAACTGTAGTAAGGACGTTGTGGAATGGATGTATGTGGAATGTATACGCGCCAATTTATGATTGACTTTAACTTCGTACAGTGTATCAAAGATGGTACAAATAGGATCGATTCAACTTTACGGTTGGCAACCCTGTTATTGTAGTGTTGCCGTATATCAATAATGAAATTTTATAAAATGGCAATAAGGACTGCAGCGCTACCTTCCACACAATTTAAGAATTAAAATAATCAATTTAAACTGCCGAGAACTGTCAAATTCACTGACCGAAAAGACCAAGGTCAAGACGACGGTGTTCATTCTAACCCCGCAGGGGGGTTAGAATGAACCACCGTCGTCTTGAAACGAACGTTCGTTTCGGGCCGCTTATAAATGTCAAACTCAAAAAGCGTAGAACGTTCGTGGTTCGTGCCAAACAAAACGTGACGTCGGCGATAGACGTTAGACGTCTGACAATTGACAAATAACAAATTTGATATTGACGTGTTTTAAGTTGTGTCGTCATAGACAAAATTTTGTTTTTTCATACAAATTCGGTCATTACCCTTCGTTTACACGATATCGCTTCAAGTTATGATTGTTCTAGCTTTATAAAAAACGATAACGTTTTGAAACGAAACGCATCGTCCAAGCGAAACGACGCGATCGCGCCGAGACGAAAGTGCACATTCTAACCCCCCTGCATTACTTATTTGTGCATATTTGTGCATTGGCAGCCGTACGAGACGGACGTTTCGACCTATTTAAATATATTTGCAAAATCGTGTGGTAGCTATTTCCAGTAGGGTAATGTTGGAGCTTTTGCATCACTTATTTGCTTCGCTTGAACGTTGTGCAGTAGCCTGAATATAAAAAATACCTATTGATTTTCTCAACATTTTTTTAAAAATAAAGTTAGTATTTCTAATTTTATTAAAAAAAATACTTGTGCCAGAGAGCCCCGCTACTGCAGATAATTAAAAAATGTTATTGTCAGAACTGAGCAAACAATTTTATGACTTGCAAAATCATTTTGTTTAATTGATGATTCGTAAGAGAAAAAAATACTGTAGTAATTAATGCAGTGAGTTTATATTTATGAACCGACCGAACAATATCATAGCGTACAAAGTCAGATTACAATTTTGTAGTAACTGTTGTAATCAGAATATAGCACTGTTTTATTGCCCATTAAAGGCTGATTTTACCGACCATATTGAATTGAAAACCAAGTTTAGTAAAACTAAGTTCTGTGTTAACGAGTTCAACTATTGGCTATGATTCCGTTAATAAGTTACTGCAATTAAAATAAACATTGACTAAATTCCCATTTTCTACGTATCTGCTTACTATTTATAATAGTTTAATAATACAATATTTTCAAAAGTTTTCAGCAACGAAATTTTTATAAACTAAAGTTGACATGATTGACGCTCTCGGCAATAATCACAACATGTTTTTTCGTTAATCTCGTTAAAAAAAAAGATCGTCAAATTAATTCTAACTTGTTTTACCGTCATCAGTTCGGTTTTATGAGACTTCAGAATTTGATGACAGTGATACTTCAAGTAACATACTGATATCACTTACTGAATTTTAGTAATGAATTGAATGAAGACAGTCTATGATTGTGCTGGAAAGAACTTGAAAGATGAAACTGTTACTTTTACTATAAGAACACATCCACAATCTGGGTGCAACTATTACATACTTAAAAGACGGCTGTTGGTTGCATTAGTAGTTATCGAAGAACTTTAAGTTTACTTTTGACACAAGATTTAAAAAAAATATAACACGATTTAAGTTTTTAAAATGGCAAACGAAATTGCGTATTGAATGTCTAATGTTTTTTAGTGTATTTTGACCTTTTCCATTCTTTCCTTATTGTGATGTAACTTAAAATTTGGTGAGATATTGTTACAAATTATAAACTATTGTAGTTTCACGAATTTCCTTTCATGATTGTCCCAAAAGCCGACACAGCGGCGATCACGCTCGAATACAATCCATCATGGTCACTAACAGGCGATTACGCCCTCTACACAATCGTGAACGTCTGTAATGGGGCCATGGATTGTAATCAAGCGTGATCGCTGCTGTGTCGGTTTTTTGGACAATCATCAAAGGAAATTCGGGCCATGATCGACGGCGCGTCCATGCGATCGTCGATATTTGTCGGTAGTGTAATATTGGGGCTCTTGCATTTAAACTTTTTCATATTCTGGATTTCTTATTCATATATTTAGACTATATCATACAACAAATATTACATTTATCACTATGTCTACATTTTTAAAAAGGTCAAGCGTGAGTAGTTTAGTTTTTTCGGTCAACTCAGCATTATTTATCTGATTTAAATTATTAGTAGATTAAAATTTATATCGTGAGTTTTTTTACAGATAAATCCAACAACATTATCCTTGTAGATCCGTGAAAACAGATTCGCGGTTAGACTATTTAATTCTTCCGGCCAATTATGATATGTTTTAGGATTTTTTCTTGATTTTCAAATAATAAAATGTTTTGAAATCCGTTAAACATATATTTGATTGACGATAAGAATGGCAACCCCATACATGAAATAGCCGAAGTAGCTGAAAGATGGAGAGAATATTGTGTGGAGCTCTACCAAGCGCAACCAACTCTGGCAGCCACACCCGCTGAAGCCGTAACAGAAAGGGAACCGGATATACTCCGCTCAGAAGTGGAAGATGCCATTCGGAAGCTAAAGAACAACAAAGCACCGGGGCCTGATCTGATTACGGCAGAAGCTTTGAAACCACTAGGCCCAAACGGAGTATCATGCTTGCACGAAATCTGCAAAGAGATATGGCATACCGGCCAATGGCCTGAAGATTGGGTACAATCTTCAATCCTTCCTATCCACAAAAAGGGTTCAGTGCGTGCTTGCAACAATTGTAGAACTATAGCTCTAATATCACACGCGAGCAAGATTCTCCTCCACATCATCAACGCTAGATTGCGACACTTCCTCGATTGGCAAATTCCTCAAGAGCAAGCAGGTTTTGTATATGGACGGGGAACTAGAGAGCAAATCCTAAACATATATCGTAGAAAAGTGCTACGAGTTCAACATCCCGATCTTCATGTGCTTCGTTTACTATCAAAAAGCCTTCGACTGTGTCAACTGGTAAGAGCTATGGCAGGTGCTGACGGAAACCAGCGTACCCATCGACCTTGTTACGCTGATTCGCAACATGTATGAAACCGGTTATGGCACGGTCACAATATGCTACGCTATTATGCTATTATGCTACGTCGAGCCGCTTCAAATTCCACAAAGGCGTTCGCCAGGGCTGCGTGATCTCTCTAATCCTCTTTAACATATACGGGGAATATTATGGGCAAAACCATAGAGGATTGGGAAGGAGGCGTTAAAATAAATGGGGTTAAAATATCAAACCTTCGGTACGTGGATGAAACCACTTTTATCGCGTCTTCTGAGGCAGAAATGGCGGATCTTCTTAAATGCCTGGAGACAACCAGCTTAAAAATGGGTCTAGCTATAAACAAATCCAATACCAAACTAATGATGATCGACCGTTTTGAATCCATTCAGCGCACATTCTACAGGAATATGAGACCGTGAATCAGTTCCAGTACCTGGGGTCGACGATAGCGTGCAATGGGAACAGCGAGCCGGAAATAAGAAGAAGCATTGGCATGACAAAAACAGCTACGTCAGAACTTAACAAAGTCTGGAAAGACAGAAATATCACAAATCAAATCAAATCAAAATATCACGAACCAAAGCACGCACATCTCGTTCGCACGGTTGTCTTTCCCATTGCCCTCTACGGCGTTGAGACTTGGACAGGCGGCAGATAGAAAGAGAATCGACGCCTTTGAAATGTGGTGCTGGCGCCGAATGCTGAAAATACCATGGACAGCCCATTGCACAAACATCTCGATACTCAAACAGCTGAAGCTGGAGAAGACACAGCGTCTGTCTATGACCTGCCTGCAACGCATAATGCAGTACTTCGGCCACGTTGCACGCAGGGATGGCAACAATTTGGAGCATCTGATAGTGACAGGGAAGGTGGAGAGGAAAAGACTTAGAAGACGAAGTCCCAATCGGTGGTTGGACCAAATCTCCAAACAGCTGGAGATGCCCGTCAGCGATGCGCTCCACCAAGCGACGGAACGCAAGCGATGGAAGCAGCCGGTAGACAGGATCAAAGGAGTCACGATCCTCAGCAGTGAAGAATCGACTGAAGAGAGAGAAAAACATATGTACAGGAATAGAATCTGCAGCTTACTCCTTTTTTAGTCTGTTTAAAACTGATGTAAGCTAGTCGAGCCAAAACATATTGGAATATAATAGGATGATGTACAAGGCCTGTACGTTAGAGTTAAAGGTTTCGGCTTTATGTGTGTTATGATTATGAACAAAATATCATTATAAAACATTCAAACATAGTAATGTATTCATACATAAAACTCTGAATGAAATGAATAAAATATTGTTGAAAGTCTGAATTTACCATTCCATCTTTAGTATTGCAATCAGCGTTAGATCGTTACGCTGCGTCTTCACAATGGGCCATGATGGCTCATGACAGACGTTCACGATTGTGTAGAGGGCGTAATCGCCTGTGAGCGGCCATGATGGATTGAAATCGAGCGTGATCGCCGCTGTGTCGGTTTTTCGGACATTCATCAAAGGAATTTCGGGCCATGAGCGACGGCGCGTCCACACGATCGTTGATTGCTCACATTGCATTTGTCAGTAGTGTAATATTGGGGCACTTGCAATAAAACTTTGAAATATACCGGATTTCTTATTAAGATATTTATAATATCGTTTATACAACGAATTTTACAATTATCAATTTGTATATATTTTAAAAGGGTTATGTAGATGTTTATAACAAAAACTACTGAGTAGTGTAGTTTTTTTCGGTCAACTTAGTAACATTTACCTGATCTTAATTGTTAGTATATTAAAATGTATCAAGTGTATTTTTGATCAGCTCAAGACTCTTAAACACGGGCCATGTAGTTCCGTGGTTACAGATTCGCGGCCAGACCAATTAATTCACCCGGGCTAATTATGATACAAACAAGATTTAGGATTTTTTTCTTAATTTTAGTAGGTATGCTTTTTCAAATAAAAAATTTTATATACCTAATCCGTTAAAAATGACGAAAACTGCTGTAATACAAAAAAATACAAAATATGTACAGGAGTAGAATCTGCAGCCTCTTCCTTTTCATTAATCGGTAAAAAACGAATGTAAGCTAATCGATCCGGAACATATCGGAATATAATATTATTGATAGGCTATGTATGGTAGAGTTTATGGTAGGGTTTCGGCTTTACGTATGTTATTATGATTATGATCTAAAAGTTATTATTAAACATTACAGCATAGTAATATGTCAATACAACCCTATGAATAAAATATAATTGTTAAAGACTTGTAATAAAAATTAACAGTCTAAGACTAAGTTTAATATTTCATCTTTAGTATTGCAATAAGCGTTAGATCGTTAGAAAGGCAATATCCAAAAATACATATAGATATTGCTTTTATCAGTTACAGTGATATTATAATTTCTTATTTTACAAAACTTTAAGCTACAATACAGTAAAGAATTGGAAAACATGAAAAATATCAAAAGATGTAACATAAAACATATGGCATTCAATTTGCAATTTCGTTAACAATTTTGAAAACCTAAACCGTGTTATTCGTTTTTTTTAATATTTTGTAATGTAATGCAAACTTAAAGTTCATTTTAGATACTAATGTGACCAAAAGCCGTCTTTTAAATATTTAACAGTTGAACCCAAATTGTGGATGTATGCTTAGAGTTAAAGTAACGCTTTCAAGCGCAATTGAAAGCAGACTTCATTCAATTCATAGCTAAAATTCAGTAAACGATATCAGTATATTACTTAAAATAGGTACCTTACTCAAATTCTTAAGTCTCATAAAACCGAAAAGAGCTGAATCAAGTTAACACTGATTTTGCATCTATTACTTTTAAACAGAACGTCTGTTTTTTATTTTAGTCTAAAAGCCTTTTTGTTTTAGTCCAGCCTAAGTACAGGCTTGATTTTACAGTCGAATTAAAAAACTCGTCTAGACGGTTGCGAAGAGCGTTAATTATGTCGATGTCAGTGTCCAATATAATTTAGTTACATATTTTAAACATTTGTAAATATTTTATTATTAAAATGTTTTAAATGGTAAGCAGACATTCACGAAATTAAACTTTTGTTAATATTAATTGAAGGAACTTATCATTGGAATCATAACTGGTTATTGAACTCGTTTACAATGAACTTAGTTTTGGACTCGGTTTTCAATATGGTAGGTAAAATAAGCCCTCAGTGGGCAACAAAACTTTGCTATCTTCTGACTGCTACAGTAACTACAAATTTGTAATCTGATTTTGCTCACCAGAATATTATTCTTTCGATTCATAAACACATCCTGTATTGCGTTAACTATTGCAATAACATTACATTTCTTCTTACAAACACAACAATGAAAGTTTCTGGCACAACTATTTTTACAAAAAAAGAAACCCCAATTTTATGTTAAAAAAATATTTGAGAAATTCACTACAGTATTTTTTTTAATATCAAGGCTACTGCATGGCGTTCAAGTGAAGCAAAATGAGAGAGACAAAAGCCCCAATTTTACCCTACTGGAAATGATTGCAATATAATTTTTACATTGAATATAGTGAGGTTGAGACGTCCGTCTCGTACGGCTGCCAATGCAATGCAGAAATGAGTCATGCTCGATTGTGTGGACGGTAGCGCAATCAAAGAGGCGATCGTCGCTCATTCTATAACGGCCCATCATGGCCCATTGTAAAGAGGGCGCCGTTAGACAGGGATATCGACAATATCTCGCGATCGACCGGTCGATCGCTTGGGCACCACTGCTTTACCATTAATTCTCTTTGGCAGTTTGGCAATCAAGAATACGTAGTATTACTATTTAATCTGAGCAATCAAGGCTGTACCGTTTTGACCGTGTTTCGACGGCAATAACTTTACCTATTTGCACGTACGTCAAATATTTTAGTTAATACACCAAAAACCGAATTACTAACCATATCACTAATAGTCTGAAATGAAGCAAAATAATTTTAAGAAAATGTATGGAGCCACCAATACATTGGGCGTGTTCGGCCGAATTAAGTACTTACTAAACTTAGTAAGCCAGTAAGCATAAAAAAATTAAAGTCTTACAAGCTGACTGTAGCACTTTTCGGCGAGGACAGACTTACTGGCTTGACATAACACAAAACACCGGTTTATGTCATATCCCGTACATAAACAATAAGCAAAATGGCGTCGTATATTAAGCCATACTTACTGCGTTAGCACTTATTTTGTGTCCCGGCCGAAAATTTTGTAAGCATAGTAAGTGACTTACAAAATTTTGTAAGTACTTACTTCGGCCGAACACGCCCATTGAAATTCGGTCTGTGCTTGTTAGTTTGACACACGTTTGACAGTTATAGGTACCTACTTCAAGGTAGGTACCTATTTGCATGATAGGTACCGTCACGGTGTCTCCAAAAGAGATTTTGTTTTTTAATTTTTAGGACTACATGATAAATCTTTGATATCCAAATGAAAACATGTCACTCAAAGATAGTCTTAGAGAGCTTGGGTGGTAAGTTAATTATAAGTAATGCTATCTTCATATTTCTGGCTTTTATTAATATTAATAATTTTTGTTCTTTCAAGGCACTTGACTCAAGATGGTATTGATATTATTAGCGAAAATGGTCAAATTCAAGACTTAAATAGTATTAGTAAAAGAGCCTTAGACGTAAGTAGAGACTTTTGGTATTAATATACAATCTTGTACATGTTGGTCTTCTTAAATGTGAATTTTTAAGATGTCTATTGTCCTTTCAGTTTGATCTAAGAGATGTCGGAGATTGTGCTTTTCCTGAGGAGTTTACAAAAGATCCAACTAAACTTGAAAACCCTATAGTTGTCCAAATACAGAAGATTAGAAATGTATCTGCACCAAAGGCTAATGAAGAATCTGGATCGGCACCTCGAATGCTGAAGTTGACATTACATGATGGGAAATCTTCATGTACTGGTTTGGAAACTAGTCCTATACCAAGTATCAGTATAAATACTCCGCCTGGAACAAAGATATTGTTGAATAATGAAGGACTTGAAGTGTGTCATGGTGTTATATGGTTAACTCCCAGTGTTATATCAGTTTTGGGTGGTAAAGTGACACATATGATTGAGAAGTGGGAGCTTAACAGGAGTCTTGCAAAACATACTAGAGGTATACTATATTTATACACTAATTACTGTCAGATTTAGTTTGTGGACACAAAACATATAAAAGGGCATGGGTCAATTTGTTCCTGTGTCTAATGAGTATAAAACTTATGCAGCCATTGCAGTTTACACAAAACTCAAAGTGCTTCTAAAGTAGTTAACATGTGGTTGAGCATTAAAAAGTACCAGCGGAGATATGTATGAGAGAGTAAAGGAACATACTGCACTCTGGCTCATACTCAGTGTTGTTACCGTAAAAATCTGGGTTGCCGTATGTGACATTCTGAAATTTATTATGGTATCTATTTAAGTATTTCTATGTATTAGTATCGTTGACTAACACCCATAACACAAGCATATAATTTGCTGACTTTGGGGTTAGATTCAATTTGTGTGATTTGTCCAGGGATATTAATTATTATTTTATTTACATTCACAATATTTCTTATTTATTACATTTATATATTTAACAAATAAAAATATAAATATAAAAAACAGATTCCCACTAGCGGTGGTCTCTTTTGACTAAACCGTCAGTGGTCAGGGCGACAAACTAAGAAACTTCCGCACAATGCGTGCCGTCCCCAGTATTACTGCTTTCTGTATCTGATCCCTAACCCAGGAATGTAGCGAGAGTTTCTTTAGATGGTGGGCGAAACTCTTCGCTATGAGACCGTTTACGGAAATGACTACAGGCACAATTATTGTTGAGTCAACATCCCACATATTGGTAACCTCGTTAGCTAAGTCTAGGTATTTTGACATTTTGTCTTGTTCAGCTTTCACAAGGTTAACGTCACACGGAATGGTGACATCAACAATAAATGCTTGACGTTTTGACCGGTCTACCAGCACGATATCAGGCTTATTAGCGGCGATGATCCTGTCCGTGATGATAGAGCGGTCCCAATAGAGCTTGGCATGGCTGTTCTCTAGGACTGGCTCCGGTGTGTACTTGTAATATGGCACTTCAGACAATATAAGACCGTAACGGAGAGCAAGTTGCTGGTGAATAATTTTGGCCACTTGGTTATGCCTGTGCAAATACTCGCTATTGGCAAGACAAGAACAACCGGAAATAATATGTCGTATAGACTATAATAATAATTATTATTATTATTCCAAATTGCCGTATTTTAAGGAAAAAAGCGAAAAATTGACATATATATTTTAAAAATATTTATTCCCCATTTATATATAATAAACTATTTATTACGAAATTCTTATGGAAACTGAATAATGCAAATATATTCAAAAAGGGACCACTGTGTTTTGCATGGCAGAATTCTAAATTATTTTTTAGTTTTATAATCTTTTACTCCTTGAATACTTTTTAATCCGCATGGATTTATCAATTTTGTTTTACAAACTGCAGATGAGGAGAGTTAGTCAATTATAAATAATAATAATTTACAACATTAATGACTTTTGATTGAAAAGACTTAAAGATGTTCCAAAAGTAATAGATTTATTTTCCAGATTATGACTATATCTTACACTCTCATTTTACACTCAAAGGTTATACAGAGTGATACCGTCCAATGGTACGGTTTGCTTACCTACCCACTATTGACTTTTATATCTAATAAGTACAAGGTTTTCATAAATTAAGGAAAGGTATGTTTTATTATCAAATCTACTTTATATGCTATATTCTTTACAATTTACTTAAGATGTTTAATAGATTTGTTGATTTGTTAATAGATGAGTTGATGTTGAGGAGTTTGATGGTTGACCAGTGGAGAATGTTGTAAAATTTAAACCATTATTACATTCTTTAAATAGTTTGGGTCTTCTAAGATAGTGTAACCTGAAATTTTGTTTAGTCGTTTGTAAGTATAGTTCTGAAAGAAAAAATCTGTAAAATATAGACTACAGATAGATTCCAGATAAAATATTCATTGATTAAAGTATTTCGAACCACTACTTGCCTACTATGTGAATACATAACACCTCTGAAGGTTAAGAATACATGAGTCTAATGTCATTATAGAGGTAAGGTTAGCAGAAATGTTCTTATTGTTTTGAAAGTTTTTTGGCAGTGACTCATGACGTCATTTAGAAGCTCATTTTTGTCATAATATTTAGAAAACAAGAAAACGATACAAAAATAATTAAATAGTTTTTATTAAAAAAACAAATAGTACCACCTAAATCTGCTTATTTATTAAATGCTCATTTCCGACTCTGGGGCCGCAATTTCGCACATTTCTTGCTCATATTCTTCAATTCCTTCAGTTCTCATTGCAACTGATC